>SZWC01026789.1:0-31678 GCA_023375785.1 Penium margaritaceum
ATACACTTCACAGATACACTCTAACCTTTTGGGGGGGGGCAGTCGGAGATCAAGCCCCCCCCCCCAATCATCAAAGTGTATTCGGTGAATGTATATGGTGTGTGTATCAAAATTCAAGTGATAGACATGTAAGAAGATACAATAATGTACTATTCATTTGTGAACAAAATAAATAGTCACCACAATACACACCCCGATACACAGTACGAATACAATCGGTCATCGTGGGGGGGTGAGAATCCAGGCTACTAGTTGACCATTCTGTTGTGTTCGTTGATGCAATCGGATGCGAATACTTTAGTTGATTTTTTTCCCATTATCACACAAGATCAATACGTTGTCCAGATACACTTAGCTAATACACTCTACCTATCTTGGGGGGACAAGCTTGGACTCCGGATGACCTCCCCCCCTCCCCCCCCCCCAATTGGTAAGAGTGTATGAGGGAAGTGTAACTGGTCATTGTATCCGGTCTACGTGATCAACGAAAAACATAATACATGAATGTACATGATATCAAGATCGCCGATTACCGACGATCGACGGCGCTGGTCTGTCAAAAACCAATGGACTCCAAAGACACAAGTGTATACATATTTTGTTCATCGCACGAGTAAAGATACACTGACCAGCTACACTCCTCCAATACACTCTAGCCTTGGGGGGGGTCGAGCGACGGGTCTGACGGGGAGGGGGATCACTGCGTATTAGTTGTCATTCTACATCCGAAGTCGTTGATATTCGATCATTGATCGTGATATCTCGACGGTCGACGAGCAGACATACATTAGTGTGCAATATTCTTTTCTCATCACATAAAAGAAATACACCCCCCAGCTACATTTCGCTAAAACACTCAACCCTTTTGGGGGGGGTCAAATCCCGTGATGACTCCCCCCTCCCCCAACAGTTACGTTGTATTGGAGTGTACAGATTCCATGTATTTCATGCACACATAGAAACTTACACTAGTGCACACAAATAGTTGCACTACAATACACGCACCAGGTAAAATAATCACATACAATCGAGGATTTCGGATTGGGGGGGGGACTGGTTCGGTAGTTTGTCACAGATAGGAACATAATCAAGTAACAACAAAACTACTCTCGACATGAAATCAATTCTTGTTCGAGGTCACGATTAGAAAATTAACATCGTATTTACAAATAGGCCCACCCGGAATGTTTCACGACATATATACGTTGTGAGAGTGGGTGCTCTCTGGAGATTTATCCTTTGTGTGAGGAGAGCAAAGTCGCAGCGGAAAGATAGACTTGGAGATGTCTGGGAACCAGAGCTGGAAAATACAGGTTAATTAGATTGAACTGAGTACAGGGTATTTATACTCTCTGGCCTGCTACTCTAGCCCTAGCCTACTGGTCTCCTAGCTAGCTGTAGCAAGCTACTTGCTCCTGTACTTGGTGTCGTACTTGCACCTAAACTCGGTGGCCTACTTGCACCTAGTGCCTTGTGCAAGAAGTCCCCGGCCGTCGATCTTCGAGATCGACGGTCGATCTTGTCTCTCGGCGAGCCGCCTCGTTGCTCTCGTATGCTTCTCGACGGTGGGTGCGGTCGCCTTGTTGGACACGCCACCAGGAAATTGCGACCGTCGCACGGTCGCAGTCACCGGTTTTACTGTAGCTGTTGATCGCGTCCGTCGTCGGAGCTCCTGTCGGGGAGAACCTCTCAGCGGGTGGCGTCACCGATACACCACTCGCCGAGGGTGCCAGTGCAACCCTCGGGCTGTGTGTTTGGAACGCGCACTCGTAGTTGCGAGCGAAACAGCCCCTTGCGCCGGCGTACTCCACACGCCGGCACGAGTTCGCTTGCTCCTCCTCCTCCCCCTCGCAGCGGCGGTTGAGCGGAGGTGAGCTCGACCGCTCGCACGATTGCCAAAAATCGGAAAAAGGCTTGCATGCCCCCAATACTCGGACGAGGCCCCGAGTATGCCAGAAAAAGAGGGGCACTTTGTTACATTCACCCCCCCGTTGGAGGCGCGACGTCCCGGCGCGCCTGAGGTACTCCTGAAGAACAGTGTTGGTAGCCCCAACGTGGAAGTTGGCCTCTGGCTCCCAAGAGTTGTGCTCCGCCGGGTACCCCTTCCACTGCCCCTAAAACTCACGCCGTCGTCCCCTCTCGCGGTCCGCCAGGATCTTCTCCACCTCAAACTCCTAACTTCCTTCGACCCAGACAGTAGGAGGTGGACCTGTCCCGCGACCCTTGAAGAAGGTGTTGGGGTTGCGATAGGTATGAAGCACGGAGATGTGGAACATCGGATGAATGGTGTAGTGAGCTGGCAGCTCCAGCTTGTATGAAACGGCCGACCGCTTCTCCAGAATGCGGAACGGACCCACCCATCGCGGCTTCAGTTTGGAACTCCCAACTCCCATAAGCTGCAGGTTAGCAGAGTTCAGCATCACCTGATCTCCCACTTGGAAATCCTCCGCAGAGCGATGCTTATCAGCCTACTGCTTTTGCTACTTATGTGCCTTTAACAACCGTTGCCGCACCACGTCCCAAGTGGTGGAAAACCCTTTAGCAATCTGCTGCACAGCCGGAAGAGATGTTGCCGTAGCAAGGGCGGTTGGGCTCAGTGGCCGGTGGCCGTAGACCACCTCAAACGGTGACTTCCCTGTGGATGCTGACACCGCTGAGTTGTAGGCGAACTTTGCCACTGCGAGCTTCTCCTCCCAACCCTCTCCATCCGGTGGGACCATGCTCTGCAGCAACTGCTCCAATGTCTGGTTCGTGCGCTCTGTCTGCCCATCGCTTTGTGGGTGGTATGCCGTGGTCAGCTGCACTCGCATGCCTAGCTTCTGCATGAGATCTCTCCGGAATCGCAAAGTGAAGCGTGGATCACGATCTGAGACCACCGACTACGGCACTCCATGTAGCTTGATGACATGACTGAGGAGGAGTTGAGCTGTCCCGGCAGCTGTGATGCTCTCAGGACATGCGATGAAGTGTGCCATCTTGGAGAACCGGTCCACCACCACCAACACCGTGTTGTTACCTTGCTGTGTCACAGGCAACCGACCAATGAAGTCAAGCGAGATGTCTGTCCATGGCCTCTCTGGTATAGGCAATGGTTGCAGCTCCCCTGGTGGCTCGATACTCCGCGCCTTGATGCGTTGGCACACATCGCAGCTGCTCACAAACCTCTTGCAATCAGTCGCCATTGACGACCACCAGTATTGGCGTGTCAAGGCTTTCAGCGTCTTGTCGAAGCCGAAGTGACCCGAGTAGTGGGTGTCATGCGCCTCCTCTAGCAGTAACTACTTTAATGGCGCATAGTCCGGCACAACAATTTTCCGCTCCTGCCCCCTTCGCCAATACACTCCATCCCACGTGGCGTCTTTCAGCGCACCACCCGTGAACTCACTGTCCATGCCATAGCCGTGCTTGAACAGGCTATGCATGACTGGAGATCCCATCAGCACTGAGATGGCATTGAGGCTCAAGTCCGGCCTCCTTGACAAAGGGTCTGCCGGGTTCACTTTCCCAGGCTTGTACAGGATCTCGTAGTCAAAACTGCCCTCAGGAAACTCCATCCAGCGAGTTTGTCGGCGACTCAGGTTCGGCTGCGTCTTCAAGTACTTCAAGGTGTAATGGTCCGTGAAGACCACGTAGCGCCGCGACTCGAGGTAGCACCTCCAGTGCTTGAACGCATGGATCACCGCCCGCATCTCCTTTTCATGGATTGCGTAGTTCACCTCTGCACCTTGCAACTTGTGAGACGCGTACGCAATCGGCTGCGGCCCTTTCCCGTGATCCTGCATCAGCACCGCTCCAATGGCATAGTCGCTTGCGTCCGTCGCCATGACGTACTCCTAGGATGAGTCCGGATGCTCCAGGACCGGAGCATCACACATTGCAGCTTTGAGCTCCTTGAAGCTCTTCTGCTCATGATCGCCCCATTCCCACTGGTTATCCTTCCTTAACAGCTGAGTCAACGGCACACCCTTTTCTGCGTACCCCCGGATGAATTTCCGGTAGTAGTTGACAAACCCCAGGAACACCTGGATGTCACGCACGCATTTTGGTGTCAGCCACTGCTTCACTGCGTCCACCTTTTTTGGGTCCATGCGGAGACCCTTGATGCTGACGATGTGCCCAAGGAACTCCACCTCCCTTTTTTCGAACTCGCACTTGGAGAGCTTTGTAAACAACTTCTCTTTTCGAAGAATGTCCAGCACCTGCCGAAGGTGTTGCTGATGCTCTTCTAGAGTTCGGGAGTAGACAAGAATGTCGTCGAGGAACACCACCACGAACTCGTCCAAGTGAGGGTGGAAGACCCTTTTCATGAGGCTCATGAACGTTGCAGGAGCGTTGGTCAACCCAAACGACATCACGAGGTACTCGAAATGACCTTACTGCGTCCGGAACGCCGTCTTCTCCACATCCTGCCCCGCAATCCGGATATGATGGTACCCCGAGCGCAAGTCAATCTTGCTGAAGAACTGCGCTCCCCTCAGCTGGTCAAATAGCTCCTCCACCCTTTGCCGCGGGTACCGGTTCTTGATCGTTACGTTGTTCAGTGCGCAATAGTCCACACACATCCGCAGCTCCCCTGTCTTTTTCTTCACAAAGAGGACTGGTGTTGCATAGGGTGACACAAAAGGTCTGTTGAAACCTTGCTCCGTCAGCTCCTCCAACTGCTTCTTCAGCTCACCCGGCTCATTATCGCTCATGTGATCAGTAGCTCGTATCGTTGGAGTTGCTCCCGGAACCACATCAATTTTGTGGTCGATGTCCCGCTTTGGTGGTAAACCCTTTGGCAGCTCAGTAGGAAACACGTCGCTGTAGCTGTCCAACACTCCTTTTATGCCTTCCGACAACTCTGTTACAGGTGTTTTCTGCTGCTCGCCCTCTTGTTGCTTTCTCCCCACTGCCAGTACTTCCACCTCTACAACTGCTTCCTTCTGCCGCACCCACACAAGGTACACTTGTTCCCCCTTGCGCTGATAGCACTTCAGCTGCACGTAACTCAACTACGGCACCTTGGCTGCCTTGGAGTCCTTCTCCTCTGCCCACAATGGCAAAACAATTTGCTCTCCACTTTTCTTCACTTTCAATTGGCTACGCACCGAATCCACGACAGGATTCCACCGGTGCAGCCAGTCACGCCCAGAAATGGCATCGTAGGTGTCCATCGGGCACGTGCAAAAGTTCACATTGCACGATAGCTTGCCCAGACGGATCCTCAGAGGTTTCAGAGGCAGTCCGCACTCCAGCTCCCCTTGTACCAACTTGGCCGTAGTTGGCTTCCCAGGTAGCCGTGCAAGCCCCAACCTCTTTGCAAGCTCGTCACTGAAGAATGAGTTCGACGCGCCGCAATACAGCAATGCTTTAATCTGCCGGCAAGATTGGCGCCCCTCGCCGTCCGTAGAACCAGAAGATGAAGTTTCGGCTTTGAGGAGGATCTTCGGAACGCTCCCGGATCCTTCGCTCCGCAACAATACACTTCGCAGCTCCCTAGTTGTTGAAAGACTTTCGGGGCTGGTGTTTGCTGATGCGGACGAAGCTTTCCTAGCAGATGGCCGCCCGCCACTCACTGCTGGTTGCCGTTTCCCTGCTGCTTCTTCTTGTAGTCCTTCTTGTGGTGCCCAGGCTTCCCTCAGATCCAACAGTTCCCACCACGCGGCTTGCTCTGCTGTTGGCCTCCTTGCACTGAGTCGATCTCCATGGGGTCAGCTTCTTGGTGCTATGCTCGACACTGAAAATTCTCTTGCTTCTCACAGAAACCCCCTCGATGGTAGCGTAGCGCATCAACGCGGTCAGCAACGGCCACCATCGCTTGGAATTCTGTGATGCCACTTAGTGCCAGGGTGCGCTGAATTTTTGCCTTCAAGCCGTCGTGGTATTTGTCTGCCATCTCCGGCTCACTCATGTTGTCGATCTCCGAGCACAACGCCAAGAAACGGCGTGTGTACTCTTGCACCGAGCCGATCTACTTCAGCTGCTTAAGCTTGTTGCGTGCGACCATGGAGGCGTTCACGAGATCAAATCGATCTCTGATGGCTTGCTCGAACTGCTCCCATGTCGTCGGCATGCGAGCTTCAGCTTGCCCCGTGCCTGGCTGCCACAACACCGCATGTTGCACAGCAGCGTTCCCACCTCCACCTCGAGTGGCCAGCATATTCAGCTGCCTCCACCACTCCAATGCTGCTCCGCGTAGTAGTGTCACCGCGAATGACACACGCACAGCATCGTCCTCTGGAGGGTGACCCAAAGCCCCAAAGTAGCTGTTCATCACAAACAACCAGGTCCGAACGCTCGCTCCCTTGACAGAGGGATTGAACGCTTCCGGGGCCTTTGGCTTTGGTTTTGGCAGACTCCTTGACCGGGCCGCCCCAACCTGCCCAGCGCCAGTCCCGTCCCGTAGGTCACCCAATTGAGCTGCTCGTTCTCCAGCTTGAGGGCTCCCAGCTGCTCTACGATCTGCTGCAGAGCCTGCTCCATGGCTCAAGATAGATTTTAGCCACTGGAGATCCTTGAAAAAAATTGGCAGCGTTTTGGCAGCAATCGAAACGTTTTTCGGCAGCAATTCGGCAGTCCAGGACAAAAATCTGAGGTCTTCGAAGTGCGTGGGAGTCACCCGTCGTCTCCGGCGTGCGCACGGTAGGCCGTGTGGACGCTCTAGAAATGTAGAAGTTTTTTCGGAGGTTGGCTCGTGCGTCGGCTTTGAAGTCTAGTCCAGCAATCTCCCTCTCGATCAGCCTCGATGTTGTCTGACGTAGTCCGTGCCTTCGCTTCTTGAAGTTTCGCAAGCTCCGGCAACGCTTCCGCCCAACGCGTGGCTGTGGCTCTGATACCAAATGTGAGAGTGGGTGCTCTCTGGAGATTTAGCCTTTGTGTGTGGAGAGCACAGTCGCAGCGGAAAGATAGACTTGGAGATGTTTGGGAACCAGAGCTGGAAAATACAGGTTAATTAGATTGAACTGAGTATAAGGTATTTATACTCTCTGGCCGGCTACTCTAGCCCTAGCCTACTGGTCTCCTAGCTTGCTGTAGTAAGCTACTTGCTCCTGTACTTGGTGTCGTACTTGCACCTAAACTCAGTGGCCTACATGTACCTAGTACCTTGTGCGAGAAGTCCCCGGCCGTCGATCTTCAAGATCGACGGTCGATCTTGTCTCTCGGCGAGCCGCCTCGTTGCTCCCGTATGCTTCTTGACGGTGGGTGCGGTCGCCTTGTTGGACACGCCACTAGAAAACTGCGACCGTCGCACGGTCGCAGTCACCAGTTTTACTGTAGCCGTTGACCGCGCCCGTCGTCGGAGCTCCCGTCGGGGAGAACCCCTCGGCGGGTGGCATCACCGATACGCCACTCACAGAGGGTGCCAGTGCAACCCTCGGGTTGCGTGTTTGGAACGCGCGCTCCCAGTTGCGAGCGAAACAGCCCCTTGCGCCGGTGTACTCCACACGTCGGCACGAGTTTGCTTGCTCCTCCTCCTCCCCCTCGCAGCGGCGGTTGAGCGGAGGTGAGCTCGACCGCTCGCACGATTTCCAAGAATCAGAAAAAGGCCTGCATGCCCCCAATACTCGGACGAGGCCCCGAGTATGCCAGAAAAAGAGGGGCACTTCGTTACATACGTCAATGGTACATTTCACCCACACTGTCATATCCTTTTCATCTATTGTTAAATTATAACATGCAATTCCCAAGACATACTACCATGTCCATTGTTTTCCATGTGAACACAGGAAGATTCACCCTCAAGACAATTTTATGGAAGATACCCAAATCTATGTACCTAATACATTGGATGTGGCGTGTATGAAATGGAATCGATTAACTATACCTCCACAATGAACATAAACACGCCACATTGATTAAGAATAGAGTGCCAAACAAATCTGTATCAATGCCATGTACGCCAAATGAAGCATGGATGAAAAAAAGAACGGGACATCAGTTGGCATCCTTAGATGAATGACACTCTATTCCATTTCCAAGGAAAAATGTCACAAGTTGGATGACCAATCTCACTCTGGCATCAACCTTCAACAAAGTGGCACAAAAAAGGCTTACATGTTATAGTCTTTTCACGCCAAATGTATCAACATGGCACAAAATTCTGAATCTTACAACAGGACAGCATACATTTGTTGGAAATCTAGCTAAATCTCTAATAGGGAATGAGAAAACATGTTGTGATGCATTTTCTTGGAAAAAGTGGCATCCTTGTGAGAAATCATTGTAAACATGCCTGGATGAGGACACATCAGCTCTTTTTCCAAGTGATACTCTCCTTGTTGGAGATGTCTCTCCTTTGGCATCATCTCCAAACTTGATACTCCTATTTCTCTATAGAACCTAAGCTTACGCACGTGAGAATCTCCTGTTCAGGTGGTGACTCTTATTTCTACAGTCAAAGGCAATGTCACCAAACTCCTCATCTAGGAAGGATCAAAACCCTCTACTATGAAACAGTGAAGGAATATCTCTTCAGAGCTCAGGCCGCTTAATGGCAAGAGGCCATTAATGCTGAATATGACAACCTTCTTGAAAAATGTACCAGGGACCTAGGGGATCTCCCACCAGGAATCAAACCTATCATATTCAAGTGGTTTTTTATGAAGACTAGAGCACAACATACCATTGAAAGGAACAGGGGATACCTCAGTGAAAAACGTTTCACACATCTTGAAGGACAGGATTCTTATTAGAGTTCCATCCGTATCACTCATTTCATGGCACAATATATAATGTTAGCACTGCTAGTTAAAGATGACCTTTATGCTTTATAACTATACATAAAGAATGCTTTTATACTTAGGCCATGGATCACATTGCCTACATATAATAACCAAAAGGAATATTGGAAGGATTGGAATGTGCCCATAAACTCATCAGGGACCTCTAAAACCTTGAAAAAATACTGCTTCTTTGGTACCAAAAACTCCATGACTTCCTTAAATCCAATAGCTTCATCGCACCAGCCTACATCAACTGCCTTTCCCTTCTCCAACAACCTCTCACAAACATTTGCACCTGTTATGATTTTCTTATGAAATCCTCATCGTTGGCATATCTTCCATTTTTCCATGAGGCACTTCATGAGTACTGTAAAGACGATTCAACATCACATGCATGCCATGGATTACATTTGATATCACAACAAGCATTGCACAAGAACACACCAACAAAGAAATCCATCTCTGGCATACATATGCTTTGAATGTTGAATATCCCTTTAACATTGCATCAGAATCTACCAGAGCACCCATGACCCTGCAACCATTGGCCCCTTGGTGATCGGGGTGACAAACCATGACACAATGTGAACATTTATCAGATTTCTAGAGTTCACTACCAGTTGCACATGCCTAGATCCACGTTACACTTTGAGAAAGCTTAAGAGCGTATGAAAACCACCCAAGATGCAACATACCAAGACTTAGATTGTGCTCTTGGTTACTTTTGTTCAATGCTGATGAGAAATAGACACCCGACACTTCACACAGCATTCAACTTTGATCTCATTCTAATGCCAATATTAGCTGGCATTGCATAGAATTGTAAAACTACCCTACTCTTCTTGTTGTTTTTCCTATTTTTTGACATAAATCATCGTTCGTCAAATTTTAATGCACACCAAAAACATTCCTTAGCTTGTGCGTTGAGTTTAGGGGATCGTAGTTGGCCTACACAGAGGTCCAAGGTCACACTAAATGTTGTCCAGTAAACTTGTATGTATTTGTGGTTCTAATTCCATAACTCAACATAGTGGAGTTCAAATTCAGTGAGGATTCGAGCGATTCCACGAGACACATGGGGACCAAAAAAAAGGTACAGTGAAATAAATGACTAGAGCAAATGTACGCATGGAGACAAACAAGTAGAATTACTTTACCATGTCATCCTCATCCACTTTCCCATCATGGAATAGCAGCTTGCCTGCAAAACAGGTGGCTATCCACGAGAAGGCTGGATCAAACACACATGTGAAGCTAAACTTCCCCCATGCATTGTTTAGAAGCAGCTCAACATCTCGTAGGTACTCATAAGCCTCAAGAAACCACCCACATGTCACATCCTTGATGTACTTCATGCCCAGCTTTGCATCCTCCCCGGCCCTAATGTGTTCTGTGCCCCATGCCAAAAAAAGCTCCTCCATCTTGTTATAAATCGGCCTCATGAGGCTGACATCATCAAGTTGTGCCTTCGGAGTGCATCTTAGTGGGATGTACATCGTGCGCATGTGGGGGATGTCGTCCATGAGCCTGGATTGGAACATCCCACTTCATAGTGGGCGCCATGTGTCGAGCACTAGACGCATGCCTACTTCCCCCTTTTTGATGGCGAGTAACTTGCATATCTTCTTATAGCACCATTGGGCGATGTACCAGACCCAACCGCATGTCGTGTCTGTGTTGGCCTAGTGCATCGGAGTACAGGTGAGGTGCCACTCGGATTCGAGCAGTCTGGTGGCATTGTCCCCGCTTGGCATGCTTCTTGTGGTCTTCCCTCCTAACATAAGCTGCATGGGTAGGCGCTCGCCGTTCATACAGCTGTTGAGGACGACGTTCATGCAGCATTTGTCCTCTAATCTGAGGACTCCCACATCATCATTTCCACAATGCATGTACATGTGTCCAACGGTCGGAAGAAGCTAAACGGAGGTATGATCAGCATGGATGACTAGAAATGGCACGATCTTGTACAGGGTAACCATGCACACTACACTACGATGGAAGGTGAGGACACGATCCTCCCAATCCACTGGACCCTTCTGTACGATTGTGGTTCTTAAACGCCAGCTCCACCCCATCTCACGGTGGATGAAGCGACGGACCCAGGCACGGCCAAACGCACACAACCCCATCTTCTCCAGTTTTTAAGGGGCATGGTACGCGATGATCCCCCGAATATGCTAGCGGATGACCTTGCTATTGAGTGCATGGCCATCCTTGTGAGACGCCGTCAATGTTCACTTGATCTCCTCCATGATTGTGGGCCGAGTTGACACGCATTCATGCTTCATCCCGTATTCATACTTTCGTTTTTTCTTTGACACTGAAGCACTAGATGTTACGGCGATGGAGTTGATAACCGCTACCTCGTACGCTCTTTTAGACCTTTAGTGCCATCTTCAAACCAGCCGGCGACTGTGCTTGGCACAAGGGGATCGTAGACATTGTAGCTGTCGGGGGTTCTGAACGAGCGGGAGAGATGCTGGACAGTAACATACGCCATTGGATGGGTCTTGAAAGCTTTAAAGATGGTTCAGAAGTGGCCACTTTGAAACCAATCATAGTACCTTCCACGCTTACAGGACGTTGGTGAGCCCGATAACGATGTTGTATATGTCATTGCCTGCGTTGCTACCACTATCTTTGTCGCTTTCCCTGTTATGGCTGTTGTTCAGGCTCTTGCTGATGACAAGAGACCCTAAATGGGTCCTTGTCTGGGGAGGACTGCGATAGGCATCGCGACAGTGGTCACATAAGGGTTCATCGGCCGGTGCCTTCCCTTTCTCAACGGCTGTCAGACGACACCGCATGTGCGACGGTGGAAAACACTCGTTGTCCAGCAGCTCACTAGTACCCTTAGCATGCTGAACTGCTTCTGCCTCTGGGCTCAGACGAGACGGACCAGCACCCAGAGATCAGTTACAGATAAGTGGTACAGGTGGACGTAGACATGATTGCGATCCCGGCGGCTCGCACCAGATGACGGCGATATTCGAAGGCAAAGACAAGGATCTTGTGAGAATTTGCACCTTGATGTACGGTGCGTACTCCAGTATGGGAGGTGCACCCTCTGTGATGTCAACGACGAGTTTGATGACCTTCAGTGGGTGGCCTACTGGACGACGAAGAGGGGCCACGCGAGGGAGTGGGCCAATTGTAGTTGTGGATGCCAAGTGCCTCTTGCGCTCCTCGGGGGTGACCATCTGTAGGTAGCAGACCATAATGGCAGCTAGGTGTAGCGTGGATGGACGATGACGGGGAAACTGACAAGTGGAAGTTCCGTTGAGTTAGACGGCTTTATGGTCCATTCACCTTGAACTTGCTACCCCGGGTGGTTCAAACGTCCAGATGAAGCATGGATTTTTTAATGTTTGAACCAAGTGAGGAAGTTCGATATGCATGTCTCAAGTTCCTGAATAAAATTGGATTGTGCTCACCAAACATCGAGAGCTTGTTCAATGTAACGTTGCATGGAGAAGTCGAGTAAGAGAGGTTGTCAAAATTAAAGAAGTACGGGTCCCGCTTCATTGAATTGCTACATATTACCACCAGTATTAAACCCGTGTTAAAATGAAAGAAACCTAAGTTAGCTTTAGGGCAATAATGAAAATTAATAATCAGTAGGGTAGTCTGAATGCTCATGTATTCTTGGAAGAATAGTAGTGTCATGGACAAGTTTTTGAAAAAGAACATCTCACTTAGTAAAATGGAAGCAATACATGTGGCAGGCAAACATCCAACACAAAGTTTTCTACATTCAAAATATTCCCTTTCAAATTGGGTTTTTGCAACATGGACCAAAACCCCTTGCCATTCAAAGTAAGTGACCCAATATTTTATCCAATTTAGCTTAATTTCATGAGCTTGGCAAGCACATCCACTTAAAGGGATATCAATGTGGTCAAAAGTCCTCAATTTTACTGTCAAAATCACTTTGTTCCATGCAAAGAACAAGCGATAGATGTTCATACAAAAAATTGTCAATGTACAACACAATTGCAAAGCAAGCTATCACGAATCACAAGTAATGATGTTAAAAAGAGCACACATCCTTCACCACAATGATACAACCTCAAAAACAAGATCCTGCCCATCCACTACCCTAATGTGAAATACAAATCTTGAAGGACGATGCAGGACAGTATGTACTCTTGGATCCCTCTGAAGCAGCCTTCATCAAAGCATTTTTGCCCATCACTAGATGTACCCATGAGGCACAGAACCTATAGATTCATCATCATTCTTGCTCCCGACTTCCAAAAAATTCTTTTGGTACCACTCTCCACATATAAGGAAGCCATGGATACCCAACTTCCACGTCTACATTAACAACGTGGAGTAAAAGGTATGGTAACGGCTGGAAATCAATGTGTACAAGCCATCAAAGATCCATCCAATGGCATCACTAGAGCTGATCGCACCCTACTTTAATCACTCTCCATCACCAACCACACCATATGTTCCACTGATGCCTCCTCTGGAAACACTTTCATGGACATTAACATTGTCATGGTGCTCATTTAAAAGTATCATGTAACATCCGTCAATCGCAACAATGTGCCATCCCTCGCAAGCTAAGGATCACATGCAAGGGAGGGCGAGATGAGTGATAGGGGGAAAAAGAGGTCGACATTGCACCCACATGAGAGCCATAGGTGATGGGAGGTTGAAGGTTGTCACACTTTAAGTGAATTGGGTGTGAAAAAAGTCATGAAGTTAATTTGATCATTTAGTTTTATCGTTTTGTTACTTATCTCACAACATTTATTGCAACCAGATTTGCAAGGGCCTCATCAAGTGCACTGGTCAAATCCCCTTTGCGTGAATATGCAAGTATCCCTGACATGGCAAAGTCCCTGAAACATGAGAAAATTGAAAGAAAGGACTATAGAGAAAGCAGCAGCAGAATTCAGCGACCATATGCTGCATATAGACTCGCCTGCTATTTCCTCTCCTCACTAGGTGGTAAAGGGGTATTTCTGGTTGTGCAGACATGATACTTCGTAGGAGCGGTGTCTGAGGTATAGTGCGGTAAACTCTGCGATTTAAATATCTCGTGATATTGCAGTCATTGACCGCTGGCGGACAGGTGACACAGCAGAGAGAATTTGCTTGAGCTCCCTTTAGATTTTGCTCACATAGTCGACGCATACCCCCCCTCTGATTCTTGCGATGCATTGCTTGCGCGACTCGTGTTGGGACGAGTGATGCAAAAATCAGGAATATCACGCGAGAACCGTGTCAACGGTCGTACCATCTCGCGATACATATAACTGACATTTTTTCCATCGAATTTCTGAGCTAAACGGAACTCGTTGTATTGCTTATTCTTACCTTGTCGATGAAGTTCAATTTGGTTTACAAGGGTGAACCGTTAGGTTCCTGCAACACTATTCATTTTCCCGAGCTGGACAACTCTTAATGTGAAATTCATGTGTCGGCAGAAATGTTTCGCAACGACCACGCGGAACGTCTGCCGAAAACCGTTGCCCTGGTCAACTGCGTGAACACGACGTCCACGGCCGCAGATTTCGACATGCGGCTGCCTGCTTGGAAACGAGCTCGCAGATGGCGAGAACTGGGGCGCTTAGTTCCAGTTTAATACCTTGCCGTACATATCGCGCGATTCTGACCGTGTCCTAGAACACGGCAGTTTGGATGAATATCACCATCTCGCATATGAGCAGCGCATAGTTTACCGCACTATACCTGATAGTAGAGGGATGTTACCTGCCCGAAATCCGAGCAGATCGTTTTGTCAACATTTTGGCCTTCCTATTTCAATGTCTTCTTGTGGTAGGGGCCGCGCGAACGCGAGCCCCCTCTGCCAGAAATTATGACGTAGATCACCGGGAGTTCCGGCGTCTTAGGGTTGGGCCAACCGCAGTGCAATGGGGGGCCCGTCCCTAGGCCATGGGCCTTCCTGATCACCCATCGACCCCGTCCAGGTAAGTATGAGGAAGCCAATATGAAAACGTCAACTATGTACACCACGGATGCAACCGTTGACTAGAATGTTGAGTGGTTTGGAACAACTCGTCGTGGCTTTCCCGGTCACAGAAATGTCGTGTCGTCGTCTGTTTTTAGCCACGTAGACATACAGTCTTTTGGGTGCCCCTCTCTATTTGTCGCGTTCGAATACGCAGGTCATTGATCCAACTACTCATGCTCACGAGGGTTCACTGTGTCGGCTTGATTGTTTTTTGTTCTTTCCTACAAACCAACTCTTGCGAGGTCGCTTTTCGAACTGCTTCGAAATGTGGCTGCTCGCGCACAAGGACACACACGCCAGGCTGCAGTTGTCGAGGTTTCCGAACGTCGATTGGCTGTGCAGCACACTTCGTGGCCTGGAGATCTTTTTAGGGTGATGTGGCTGCAAGTTTGGGGCCAGCCACGTGCATTTCACGTTGTTCAAGTATGATTCTCCTTACTGCGATTTGCCACGAAACCAACCTATGCCGCCACTCAGCTCCTTTCCATCGGTGAACTCCCTGGACAAAGAAGGCGTTTGCATTTAGTTCTTACTGCTGGTTACGTCGGTGAAACCGAGCCTGCAGTCTTCATCCACAAACGCACCTCCTCCAAGCGAAAGACCAGAAAGCCGGTTCGTGTCGAAGAGTTTTTTTTCGGGGTTCGGGAAATTTCCCATATACCACGTCTTCGGACATAGGTAATCTCTCTCGCCACTACTTTGAACTCAGGTTCCTATATGCCACTCTTTTTTACGCACAGAACGCCACGATTTCCTATTTTTTGTAGAAAAAACCAGATCATCACCACGAGGGGAATACAAAAAATTCCTGTATATACCGCAAACAAAGCTCTTCTCATGACATCTTATTGTTGTATTTATTCGTTCATCAAAGTCAAGGTTTCCTTTTCTTCTTGGAATACGGTTGAGTATGATAGTCGACATTCACAAAATTTTCTTCGAGGTTCAACGTTATTCGACCGTCGAACCTCAAAATTTCTGGGTGCATCACACAACAAAACTTTGATTGCTCGTGTGAAATTACAAGGGCCTGTTTGTGTTATGCCGAATGGAGCGTAGATGGTGAACATGTAGAAGTGGGAAGGCAGAACACGTTTTAGAATGTGGGACACTTCAACAATTTATAGCCAGCGGTAAGTGTACTGTGATGAGGAATGTCGAAATGATCAAACATATATACCGTAGTTTCTTTTATGTTTGCCTATTTTCTAGAATCCAATGAAGTGACAGTTATGTTCGCATATAATTTCTGGCCTAGTAATTTCTACCCTAATCCGTCTATAAGTATTTTTGTTAATTATTAGTTAGATTATGGTCGAATGTTTGTTCAGCTCCATGGTCTGTCCCCTCAACTTCGAATGTCAAAACGTGAACTTCAGAACGTTGGAGGGACGTTGCGCCCCTACCACTCTTCGCACGTCGCGCGGCAGTCCTCCTGACGGCAAGTCGTCGCCAAGAGGACTGCGTACGATCTTGGCAACAAGTTCCGCGCGTAGTCCCACAGGGGTTGAGCTGCCCCTTCACCTTATTTGCGTGGGCAAGTCTCCACGTTGCCATCTCGATGCAGCATGGGAACATGGTCTCTCATTTGTTATGGACCGCGTTGTGTAAGCATTTGAGTAATTTTCTTATTGCATTTTTATGTAATAATTGTGCATGGATAAACGGGATTTTCGTAATTTTGAGAGTGATTCCTCCATGGGCAAAGAAATTTAATATGTGCCAGAGTGGACGAAGGGAAATAGTTTTTTTAGTCGTATGTAAGCGACATTACGGTATTCAAGTGTCTAGTTACGAATTAGGCATAGTTGGTGTTGTTGGGTCGATTGTCGAGTGACATGCGTGGAGTCGCCTCGTGAGTGGTCGGATTCGAGAAGCTCCGCGAGGAATCGGGGAAGCTTCGCGAGGAATCCGGTGATCAGGAGGATTTTCGGTGAAGATTCGTGATGCATCTTTATAAATCGAGAGATGTCTCAATGCATCGAGAAGTCGACTGAAAGTTCGTGACACTTCTTTCGTGGATTTGCGAGAGTGGTTGAAGTTGTCCGAAAGTTCAGGAAGGTTCAATAGAGGGCGATGGTGGTTGGCCAAATTGCCCTCGGCCATCAGGTTGAAAATTGGGGTCTGGACGCACGGTGGATTGTTTGTGTAATAACCAAAGGATAAATTGACCATATAATCCTAGTTTCTGCTCTGTCCGAATGGGAGGTGTCGGATTCAGGCAGATGACAAAGTTTTGGACCTACCTGAATCCTAGCCAATCAGTTGCTCAACCTTGATAGCGGTGGTCGCAGAAGTAAGCCGACCTTAACGGCTGAATTACTATCTTTCCGCTCAGGAAATACTGGCCGTCAATTATTCGAAAAATGTTTGCCCTGCTTGTTTGTGATGTACTGGCGCGCTAGCATTCACACATTCACGACAATTTCAACGCAGGTCCTGTTATGTTCTTCGTAACTAGTTGGTTTCAGCAGAAATGAGTCTGACTCAAACATCTATAATGATATTTTATATTACCATGCACACTGCCCTTAAAAAACACTAGTTCGTTTAGCCGGCGTACCAGGTAGGTCTCTCACGTCAGGTCGGAGTTTGGCGCTTACGAGATTTGCTGGCGGAGTTTTCCATGCGCTATTGCTGGCCGTCGCATGTTTTGTAACATATTTTTTGGAACAGTCGCTCTCCTTTTACACGTCCTCCTCGTCGCAAACTGTCGTGGCGACTAGTCATGTCATCACCTCGGACAAGTTTGCCCATAACCAAAATGCCCACTTGGAAAGATTAGGGACTGGTGTACGTCTGCAACATATCACTTGTCCCCCTTTTAGCCGCGACGTCCATGCACACGTACAGATGTGGTGCGGTGATGGGCGTAACATCCATCGATGACGTGATCAACGTCTCGGGGGTTGTCATGGGGGTTCTAACTGTTATGCGCGGTGTCGCAGCTGTGCCACTTGACAAGATACTATATTGATTTGGCACGGCGTCGATGGCCAAGGATATCCTCGATGATTTCTTCTGTGTCCTCGTTCACTTGATTGGGAGGAGGGGCAGGGACATGAGAAGATACGTATAAGCTTCCTAGCAATGCAGCCGCTGACTATGCGTTAGTGTCAAAATTGTTCAATAGCATTTGCAGAGAGAGTTAACAAATTACAGGTCCACAACATAAATACCTGCTGCGGCACACGGCGGGTGTCGCACGCGACAATCCAAGATCTGTCCTGAAACCGGCCCTAAAACACTATTTTGGCCGTAACTCTGTGCAGACAAATTAAAAGGCTATGCCACCTGAGCCTAAGCGTGCAAGATCTATAGCCGGACGCTATGACTAGACACAAGCATGCATCCGGCATCGGATGGTGGACACACAATGCAAAACATGCAAATTGGGCCCACGACCAGTCCACCGATAAAATCAAACACGTTGTAGAAAACTATGGAAGGCCTGAGACAATATCGAGGACGTTGGGGCAATCGTCGGTCAGCTCTGAATGGGTGGTCCACCAGCTGTCAATGCGGCGATTCCTCCTAGGTCCGCATCAGGAATCTGCACGGGCATGGAAACGGTCGAGTGGTCAGAGTAAACTAAACAGCTCGACGAGAACATCACAAATCACAAGACTCCCCCATGACCCGATGGTACGCATGTCTATACTCGTGCAGAACTGTTACGATTGCAACGAGTGCAAAGATAGACATAACACAAGCACACCCCACACTCAAACACTCTCTATGGCCCAGTCGTTATAAATGTAGTTATCATGAACCATCAAACATTGCCGGCGAAAGCAGAGTCCGATGTACGGTGTGGAGACCACGTACCGCACCACTTGTACAGCCGCATGAAGGGCTCTAGCTCGTGGAGTCTGCAAAACGTGTGCAAGGAGTTTGATGGCAAAGGTAATGTCAGGACGTGTGGTAGTGGCTAGGTACATCTGAGATCTGATAAGACGGAGGTACAAGGTCACGTCCACTGTCTCCCCAGCTGTGTAGGGTCGTCCACCTTTAGGGCATCCTACGTGTCAGTTGTGAGAGGTGTGGAGGCTGTGGGCACTACGCCAAGGAGATCACTGAAACGTTACCCCATAACACGTGCTCATCGGGCTTGATGCAGCAAGAGTGTCCAGCATCTGCGGTCTCGCACGATCTCCATGCCAAGAAACACCGCTGCAGGATCGAGGTCCTTCATCCCATAGGCACTCTGGAGGACCGCCTTGGCCTCCTTCACGGCCTCCATGAAGGGAGACACGATCAGGAGGTCATCCACATAGACAAGGATGGTTGTGAACGGCTCAGATGAATGTTCGATGAGAAGAGAGGGATCTGCCTCGCTTTGTACATATCTCGTGCAAGTCAAGGTGCCTATGATCTCCTGTTTCCAGCATTGAGGAGATTGCTTGATGCTGTACAAGGACTTGCACAAGCGCCAGACCTTGTCACTGTCCTTGAAGCTTCATGGCTGGGACACGTACATCTCCTCATCTAGAGAGCCATAAATGAACACATTGTTAACATCCATCTAGTATAGTTCCCAGTCATGCTGAGCCACCACACTGAACAGAGCGCGAGCTGAGGTCATGAGACCGACAAGGGCGAAGGTGTCAGTGTAATCGACGCCTTTGATCTTGGAAAATCCCTTGACGACCAAGTGAGCCATGTGGCATTTCAGTGAGCCATCCAACTTAACTTTCTTGTGAAAACCCCACTTGATCTAAATAGCCTTCCTCCTGGTTGGAAGGTCGACTAGCTCGTAAACTCCGTGCTCTCAGATGGCACGAAACTCATCCTCGTAGGTAGTACAACAGGCATGTATGTCCTCTGATGAGAAAGCCTCCCTCAGTGTACCCTGATGAGGCACCATCGAGGGAGAGCTTTGGGTGGCAAGTGCACACTCCTCAGCGCTGGGCCTAACGACCACAAGATCAGTTGCTGCATCACATGCAATGCATAACTTGCGAGTGACCAGATCGTCCCCGACAGGGCACGTTGGATGCACCTTTGTGTGATCTGTGCGGACACTAAGGTCTAGGGCCTTCGTTCCGGGGTCACCACTTGCAACATTGCGAGTGGAGCGCATAGGCGCGGGACCTAACGCTCACTGGACTCCAGAGACCAATGGATGACCACCGGGCTCACGCGAGTATCCTAGGCTTGTAGAGTTCACCTCAGGCTGAGAGACGAGCACAACCGCATCTGGTGAAAACTGAGACAAAGGAGCAAGTGATGTAGTGTGAGGAGATGCTGGTGAAGTGGTAGGGGACGTAGGGCTGGGTGTGAGCGAGGCAAGAGGAGTAGGAGTAGAGGCCGGCTCACGAACAAAGGCAGGAGTGCTAGTGGGCATGGATACATAATCATGTGTGCCTGTGGGGTACGAGGGAACATGAGTAGAAACAAGCTGAGCAAGAGAGGTCTCTGGACCGACAGTTATGATCGCTGGGTTGGAGATCGAGAAGGGTAGGGGGCTCAAACAGACACATCTTCTAGACGAGAGATGCTCGTAGGCACAGACTCCCCCATCCGTCGAGAAGCCTCACATATAGGAAAGTGTGTGACGGTCATTGACATGATGGTGGTCAGGTCACGATAGGTGAGAGACTCAAAGAAGAGAGCGTTGCGAGACTCAACAATGCGACGACGAGCGGGGTCCCAAAAGCGCCAGGCCTTCGACCGTGGGGAGATTCCCACAAAGGCATACAAGCAATCTCGCGGAGAGACCTTGGACCCCTGCTAGTCCACGGTATACCACACACAAGCCACGGAGCCTCAGTGAGATGAAGATCGACACGATAGCCAAATCAGAGCTCGTACGGTGTAACGTGGTTCGGAAGGGGACCATGCGGGAGGCAGTTCCAGACCCACATCCTGTAGGCGAATCCTTTAAACACAAAGGACTCAGGCAGACTGCACTCGGACTGTATAGTGCGAACTGCATCCTCCATGGTACAGTTCCAGCGCTCGGGGCCCCATTGTGCTGAGAAGTAGCAGGTAAGGCTGCACACGGATCCTGAGATTCGTGGTAACTATCCACGGATACTGGATTCGGAACCGGATTCACAGTTCTGAATCCAGGTTCCTGGATTCGATTTATATTCCCGGATCCTAAGCGGATCCTGAGGGGGGGGGGAGAGGAAAAACTACATGAGGTCCTGCTCAAATCTGTCGCGGATCTGAGAAACGTGCTCATTGAAGTTCAAACAATCATGCCTGCGTGCTGCGCTTGACATCTGCACCTGAGCAAAGCATGACCGTGCGTCGGACGTGGACCACCAAATCTGCGGACGCCAAGTTCTGGTGGTCCACGTGCAACGCAATCAACCAATCCTGAATGGCCATTGCCTGATAGGCTATACGATCCAACGACGTGGATAAAACATGTAAAAAATCGGGTACTCCCAGACAAGCGTGCTGTCCTGGACTCCTCCCCGGGAGGAGTCATTCATACTGCGGGCGCGTGCAACTCCTCTTAAGGAGGAGTCGAGAGTGTCCTATGTAGAATGTTTCTTTGTCCATGTAGATAAAGCTGGATCTGGTTTTTGGGAACCGTGGATCTCGGTCCCGAATCCGTTAATCCATGGACCCACGAATCTTTGCATCGGGAACGCCGGTTCCAGATCCAAAGATCTGTCCCACGGATCTGGATCCACCTCTAGATCCACGGATAGGATCCGTGTGTAGCCTTAGTAGCAGGAGTGGAGACCTGGTGAAAACACCGTACTCAGTAAAGAAACTATCCATCTCGCCAAGAAACTCGCCAACACGATCCTAGCGGAACGTGTGTAGCGTGTGGCGAGACAAACACTTAGCCATCACTAGCCAGAGGCAAACCGCGAGAGCAGCGTCGATCGTCTGGCGCAGGTTGTAGACCCACCACATCCGGTTGAAATCGTCAGTCAGGGTCAGGACGTATTGGCCCCGATCAGAGAAAGACTTGACAGGGATTGGACCGAGAAGGTACGAATGGACCAACTCAAGGGGGCAAAGTGCTCGAGAGCGGGAGTCAGGGTAAGTGCAACAATGCATCTTACCCTGACCGCAAAAAACACGGTCAGTTTTGGGTGACCTTTTGAAAGAGGCTGCGTTACGACTGAGTGCGGGCTGTGTCCGAATGAGCCTAGACACAATATTTGAGTCCAAGTGACACAGGTGATGATGCAGCAATCGCTGGTGCTCAACAAAGTGAACACCAATGATAAATAGACGAGCAGAAGGGGAAGGAAAGAGAGGAGAAGACGTCTGAGGAACGCGATACAAATCATTCAAAAGAGAGGCACAGAGAACAATGGTACGAGTATCAACAGCAGTCATAGTCGTAGAGTTTGAAGTGTGCTCCAAAGACCATCAATGTACAGGCACGAACAAAAAGCAGGTTGAGCTCAAGAACAGGCACAAAAAGCACCTAAGAGAGATACAAGGGGCCAGACGGACCATCAAAACACACAGCCACAACACCCTTGACCGGTAGTGATTGACCAGAGCCTGTGCGAAAGGAGCGAATAGACACAACAAGACTAAGAACAACTAAATCACTACAACGTCAGGTCATGTGGTGAGTGGCACCAGAATCGATGATCCAGGTGCCATTGGCATGACAACTGGAGGACGTCACTATGCAACAGGCAATGGAACACTCGGCCTCAGTCGGACGCTGAGCAACAGGCGAGGAGGAACTACGAAGGGCACGAAGGTGGGAGTCACGAATCCAATCAAGACTATCAGGTCCATCATCATCACATGCCAGCTGTACCCCCCTCACGAGAGACATCACGAGTGACAAGAAAAGAAAAAAAATGACTCTATGAACCACCCGGCTGTGACAACACATTCACACCTCCCTGAATGCGAAGCGCCAGGAGGTGACGGCGCTCGGCGATGGTGCGGTGACGCGGTTCTGGATCACCACTACTTGCCGATGGGGAGAGGAGAATTGCTATGGTGGTGGTCGTCGCGCGACCAGGGGTTGTGCTACTCGACGTAGACCACTGTGCGTGTGCAACCCAAAGGCTATGAGTGATCCGTGCCCACTCAAGCGGCCAATGGCACTCGGTGTAGTGATGAGCGCCTGCACAGTTGTAGCAGTGAACAGTACGTCCACTATTACCGGCAGGTGGCTGCTACTGCTGTGACTGCTGCTGGTCCAAACTGCTGCTTCTGGGACCCTTCATAGACCCCTTCTCAACATATCATGCCTCAACTACTGCTGGAGAGGGTTGGGAAACCCTTGGCTGCCCCGGTGTGGTGGCATGGTGATGCGGTAGCAAGGGTGTCTCACTGCTGCAATCTGTTGCAACGGGTCACCGTGGGTTGTTGGGTCCTTCTATGACCGTGGCTTTAGCTGCGGCTCTCTTTGTTGCTACCACTACTGCGTCTCTGCTACACAGCTTAGCAAGGGATGTCTAACCGCTCTGATACCATGAGAAGATGCATAGAAGCTTCCTAGCAATGCAGCCGTTGACCGGGCGTCAGTGCTCGGTCAAACGATGACAACAGTCACAACTCGTACACACGGCGACAAGGGTATGGCTACGAGACACAAGTCAGAGTGTCATAATGATTCAATATAATTTTTAGAGAGAGTTAAAAAATGAAAGGTCCACAGCATAAATACCTGCCGCAGCGCACGGCTGGTGTCGCATGCGGCAGTGCAAGGTCTGTCCTAAAACCGGTCCTAAAACACTGTTTTGGATATAACTCTCCGCAGACAAATCAGAACGCTATGCCTTCTGAACATAAACATACAAAATCTCAAACCAGACGCTGTGACTGGTCACATGTATGCATCCAGCATTGAACGGTGGACACACAATTCAAAACATGCAAATCGGGCCCACGGCCAGTCCACGGATAAAACTCTACACGTAGAAAAACTGTAGAAGGTCCGAGACAACATCCAAGACGCTGGGGCAGTTGTCACTCAGCTGTGAGTGGGTGGTCCACCACCTACCAACTTGCCGGTGCCTCCTGGATCCGCATCAGGGATCTACACGCGCATGGACACGGCAGAGTGGTCATAGTAAACTGTACAGCTCGACGGGAACGTCACAAATCACAAAAGGACATATCTGCCGAGGAAGTTCTCTCCAGGGTTTGGTTGTGCTTGAAGCAGCTGATATGGAATACCGCATGAACTTCCATAGTTTCGGGGAGTTTGATTTGTACAACTACAGGGGTTTGCATGCGCTCCATCTCAAACTGTCTCAACCATTGGGGTTTGAGCTTTGAACAGCCGGCTCCGTGGAGTTTGATGTTGGTCGAGCTGAGAAGAAATGTGTTGCCAGCGACAAAAACGTCGTTGCTACATTGTCGGTCACCTACTTGTTTCATTGCTGCTTGTGTCTTTGTGAGTTTTTGTCATGTTTCTTTGCACATGGTGGAGAATTCTGGACGTTGGACGTCAACTGTAGGAATGTTGCTTCGGGTATGTAGTCCGGCTGGTGTGGCGGGAAGTTTGCCATATAGCACTTTAAACGAAACGTTTCTCGTTACAATGGAGATCACTGAATTAGATACGATTTCAGTGTTTGGGAGTTTTTGTGCCCAATCCGTCTCATTAGATGTGCACAGTGTTCAGAGAAGTTGATCGAGCGTCTGATTGGTTCGCCCAGTTTGGCCGTCAGTTGGAGGATGAAACACCGTTGAAAGTTGATTTTGGTTGCAGAAGCGAGTCATCAGTTCAGGCAAAAATGGCTGCTGAATCGAACGGCAACATTGGTGGTTATGATTCTCGGTACCTCATGTAGCCGCAGTATGTTGTTTAAAAACAGTCGTGCTGTTCCTTCGGCGGTGACGGTGGTCGTTGTCGGGAAAAAATGAGATACTTTTGAAAAGTTTCAAAAGCCACAAGGATTGCATGATATCCCCGGGGTGTGACTGACAATCCTGTGAGGAAGTCCATGGAGATGTCAGCCCATGGTTTCGTCAGAATAGGAAGCGGCTGCAGAAGTCCGGGTGGCCGCGTGCGACGAGGTTTTTTTCGGAGACGGGTCGCAGGATTTGCAGAAGTTGGCCACGTCGGATTACATCTTGCCCCACCAGCAGTTTTTGGCCAGCTTCTTCAGCGTCTTGTCTTCTCCAGAGTGTCCACCTGGTCCTATGTTGTGGCCTTCTTTGAGTAGCATTCGGCAAAGTTTGTCTTTCGAGGGAACGACCACCTGGCAAGTGAATCACTGTTGCCAGTAAGGTGCATTGTGCCAGAGTTTTGCTCTGTCATATCCGCCATGTTGGTTGTAGCCTAGTGTGAATAGTCGCTTGAGATACGGATCCCGCTGCAGCTGTAGCGTTGCTTCCTTAGCCATCAGATCTGGTCGGCGGCTGAGTGCATCTGCTGAGTTGGTATTTCCTGGTTGGTACTCGATATCGTAGCCGAACCCGGATTCAAGGAACTGCGTCCATCGGGTTTGACTTTGACTGAGGTTCGGCTGCGTCTTCAAATATTTCAATGCATGGTGGTCGGTGCGTACAATGCATTGGTGGCACTCCAGATAACACCGCCATGTCTCAAATGCATTTACGACCGCCAACATTTCTTTCTTGTATACGGCGTAGTTGAGTTTCGATCCTCATAGTTTTTGAGACATGTATGCGACCGGTTGCTCGCCGTTGCTGTGATCTTGCAAGAGAACTGTGCTGATGGCTTGATCTGAGGCATCCGTAGCTATGACATAATCCACTACCGTACTGCTCCTTGATTTCGACGAATGGATTTTTAAGATTTTAATGATCCTTGATTTTGTTCAATTTATTTCGGGTTCAAATTAATTACGTGGATGCTTGGTTTCGTTCGTAGCAGAAGGGGTGGTCCCTTAATTTCGGCGACGGGTCTCGCTCATTTTCTTGGTGCTCCATGAATTTGGCGATGCCCGTCCGTTGAGCGATGAACGCTCGTTTTGTTTGCGCGGTCAACGCCCAACGGGCGTGCGCCGTTGGCGAATGCGTGGCGCACAGCAACGCTTGCCTAGCCTAGATTCGGGGCAAGCTGCCGCTGCCACGCTCGCGTGGGGGGCCGGCGTAGCGTTGCTCCGAACACTTAAGTGCATGGCGTGAGGCACGCTTGTGTCATCCACTCTCTGTCACACTGTTGTATTCGACATTGAACACCGACACCGTGGACCGTTTTTTGACCAAGGTGTCTGCCGAGGAACGCGCACGTCGTCTCCATGCTGCTGCCCGTCAAGGCCCTCCTCCACGTCTTGCACTACCGAAACGCCCAGTTGGTCGTCCGCACAAGGTGATTCGCCTCACATTTGACAAGTCTAGGGATGCTGAACCGTCGGCCGGGTACAACGGCACCTACATTGACGGTCCTGCCGCGTAATCGCCGCTCAAGGTACCCGCTGGCGTGGCACTCGCGCTGTGCATTGCGTCGGGTGTGCAACTGCCGCTGCCGACTACAAGTGTCCGTGAAGCTCCACCACGTATCTTCACCTCCTACTCCCCTGGCGCAAGTTCGTCGAAGGCTCCTCTCCCTCCTTCCGTGCCCGTCAACATCTCGCGTCCAAGTGCTGGAGAAATGGCGGCTGTTGATGACACCCCCATCCCTCGCCGTCGACTGACGGCAGAGGAGAAGGGAAAGGCGCCCGTTGTGGAGGAGAGTCCCCCTCGTCCCCGCCGCTCCGAGAGGACCCGGCATGCTCTTCGGTCCGGTCCTGTCGTCATCAGGTCTCCCTCCGCGTCGACCCTCCCTGACATTGACTCATCGGATGATGACGTGTCAGGATCATCTTCCGAGTCCGATGGCCAGGCGAGTGACGACAGCACCGACACGGAGTGCCTCGCCCTCTGCACGTCAACGGGTACAACGTCTACTTCAGCTGCATCTAGCGCAAGTTCCGCGACGTCATGCAAGCGTGGAAAATACGCAGATTGGTTTGGGAGCGGACATTTTTAGACGATCTACCGTGCCTTCAAATCGCAGCCGTCCGCTTATGCGACTGTGCAGCATCTGAGACGTACGTTTAGGACACCAGATGGATATTGTGTCTTTGATAAACTAGCTCCTAGTACTGTGTCCGGATGGTTCGTCGAAGGCACGAAGATTCTGAAGAAGCACTACGAAGGTGCCGTTATTGCGGCGATTGCATCTGCACCGTCGGCGCCTGTTAGTGAAAAATAGCGGAAGCATGGATCCCGGGGCAAGCGGGCTTGGCTGTCCGAGAATCCTCAGATCGTCAATGCAATTCGATCGACGCTTGAGAATGCTCGGGCAGCCGGTCACGCGTTGAACTCGAAAGTGATCCGCCGTGAGATCCGCGGTGTTCTTGCACGTCATGCTCCCGACCAACTTGAACTACTCGGCCGTCGTGCGTTTGCACGTTCGTGGGTGAGGAAGTTTGTGAAAAAAGAAATGGGATGGTCGTGGAGGAGTGGAACAACTGCTGCTCAAAAACTTCCGGCCGACTACGAAAACAAGATCATGACGTTCCACCGTCGTGCAGCCTGCATCGCCACGTTGTACGGCATCAAGACCTTCCTCGTCATCAACGGCGACCACACCTCCATCCAGCTGCTTCCAACCGTGGGGCACACGTATGCACCAAAGGGCAGCCACGAGATCGGCATCGTGGGGCTGGATGACAAGCGTGCGATCACCACGCTTGTTTCCTCTTCCATGATCGGCGAGTTGTTGCCGATGCAGCTAGTTTTTGGCGGTAAGACAGCCAGGTCGGTGCCACGTGGAGAAAAAGCCGAGCGCCTGCTCCAAGAGGGATGAAACCTGACGTGTACTCCTAGTCACTGGGCAAACGCGGACACCACAAAGGAATGGGTTCGCACGATCATCGTCCCGTACTACAAGCGGACCTGTGCGGCGCTCGGTGTTCGCGAGGGCGAGGAGAATCTTCTTCTCGTGCTCGACACCTGGCGTCAGCACTGCAGCGCGACTTTTCAGCTTTTGCTCAAGGACAACTTCCGCTTCATCCATACGGCGTACATCCCTGCTGGATGCACCGGTAGGGCACAGCCGGCAGATGTCGGCATCATCCGTCCGCTGAAGAACAAGCTGGAGGAATATTTTGCATCATGGGGTGCGGAGCGTAGTCGTGAGGGTCGGAGCATGCACCAAGGCATGAAAGAGGTGAAGGAGGAGGCATGTGGATGGTTTTTGAATGCTTGGGAGTACATCCGCGATGAGGAGCCCCTGGTGAAGAATGCATGGGCCAAATCCGGGTTCACGAGGGTGTTTGATCCATCATTCCAGCGTGCCACAGCACCATATGCCGGTGAACTCCTGTTCCACGATGAGGAGGTGGAGGAGGAGGATGAGGTGGCGTAGAATGTTGTGTTGTTGTCGTGTAGTGTAATAAATTCATTTTCTCCAACTCTGACTTCGCACGTTGAATGTCACAATTTGAATGTTTGCACGTTTGTAATCCGCTACCGCGATAACGTGTACGAAACTCGCCGAATGCATTCTACATAGAAATGGACGTACAAATGTGAAAAAAAAACACACGAGGATAGCCACGATGTCAAGTAGAACCCAGAAAACCATTTTGTATGCATGATCCCTTGAATTCGATTATTCCACTTCAAAATTGATTTGGTGAACCATTGATTTCGTTTATATGATTTTTTCTGACACATTTCGACGGGCAAAAAAAGCATTAATATCGAAATCAAGGATCAGTAGGGTATTAGATCGGCTAATCATAGGGCTAGCGCAGAGGGCAGAGCGTTCAACAAAATGGTCAATGCTTTTTGTTTGCTACCTCCCCACCGCCACTCATTCTCTTTTTGAGTGAGGTCGAAGAGAGGTGCTGACACTCAGAAGTAATCCCGTACGAAGCGTCGGTAGTATTTACAGAAGCCAAGGAAAACTTGAACGTCTCAAATGTTGGTTGGAGTTAGCCAATGATTGACTGTTGCCACATTTTTTGGATCCATGGTGATCCGTCCGCCGTTCATAACGTGACCTGAAAACTCGATCAAACGGTGACCGAATTCACACTTTCGAGAGTTTTTCAAATCATTTATCTCTTTGTAAAACCTTGAGAACTTTTTGAAGGTGTCCCTCATGCTCCTTTGGGGTGCGGCTCTACACCACAATGTCCTAAAGGTACACTACAACAAATTCATCAAGGTACGGGCAAAAAATGTTGTTCATTGCCGTCAAGAACGTTGTTGGGGCATTCGTAAGTCGGAATGACATTATCGTGAACTCAAAATACCCGTAGCAGGTTCAGAACGCCGTCTTCTTGATGTCCGCGTCTGCCACACAAATCTGGTAATATCTGCTACGTAAGTCGATTTTGGTGAAAATTCGAGACCCTCAGAGTTGGTCGAAAAGTTTGTCGGCTCGGGGAAGAGGGTAGCGGTTCTTGATGGTAGAGTTGTTCAACATCCGATAGTCCATAGACATCCACATTTTGCAAGTTTTCTTTTTCACAAACAGTATTGGCACGCCGTATGGTGACGTGGATGGACGGATGAATCCCTGATCGAGCATCTCGTCTAGTTGCTTTTTCAACTCGGTCACTTTGTGATCACTCATCTGATAGGCCCCTGGAACTATGGGTCAGCTGCCCAGCTTCAGTTTGATACGATGGTCGATGTCTTGTTGAGGTGGTAGGGTTCTCAAAAGTTCGTCGGGGAAGACGTTCGCAAACTCTTGGATGAGTGGTGCAAAATCTTCGGATACCATCGCGAACTTTGTTGATGCCGATGAGGCTGATGAGGCTGATGAGGCTGATGAAGGTGATGAGTCAGTTGCTACCACTTCTGCTTGCTCCATTGGCTTGAGATATATGAGCTCCCCATCGTTTGTAGTGCTTGGCCACGTTGAGCGGTATCGATTGTACGGGTTGTCACTTTTCGACTACTGCGACTTCTTCTACGGCTTTGACATCTCCTATTTCCACTGTCGTCTTCCATCCCACGCACAGAAGTTGTCGCTTGGTACCGTCGATGTCCACGTAGACGTCACCAATGTTCCTTTCGACCCGTGGATTGTGTCGGTATAGGAAATCTTGTCGGGGAATGATTTTGTGATCACTGATTGGACATGACCTCCAAACCGATACATTCTATAGATTTCCTACCTATACTCGTAGTGGCTCTTGGAGTCTCTGTATTCACAATATCCCATGGACGGTTTTTCCTTCAAAGAAACCTGGTTCGGTTTGCAAACCGAGCTTGCGAACCATGTTGTTATTTATGATACTGTGAGAAGCTCCTCCATCCAATAGTGCCGGTACCATTTTGCGACTCTTGCATCCTCGAGGTTGAACTTTTAGCAATATTGCTGGTTGGTCGTCCTCATACCCATCGTCGAACTTTGTGATCTCAGCCTTTGCGGCAATGTAAGCCATTCAGATGGGCGATCGTTTAGCGTAAATGAATCCGTGCGGACAAGACTTGCACCTTTCACTCCTGTCCTTTGCCGTTTCCTGACTCATTTTTTCTGTAGCTTCTGTCCCTTTTTGGCCTGCTGCTTCCTCTGACAGTTGCGAGCGATGTGCCCAAATGATTTGCAGTTGTAGCAAGTCCACGTATCTCTCTGGTCGATGTCATCCACATCCATCGGAGTTGAGGAGTCCCCCGACTGGCTTTTTATGTTTCCATGATAATTGTGGTTGGGAGTTCGCCAGCCGTAGGATTCATGGATCCGAGCATTGTAGTCGGCGATCATCCGCAGCAAGTCGTTTTAGATGCCAAAGATGGCAATTGCTTGTCGGATGTCTCACTGAAGGCCGTTGTTTTAGTGAAAACAGAGTTTGTTGGGGACGATGTCTGTACCAGTGATGGTCTTACGGAATCTCCACTTCTACTCTGCCACACAAGACTGCTGACGAAGGCGCTGGAGCTTGTACCACGCGTCCGACTTTTCATTCAGCTGTCCATGTCGTGTGAGCATCATGCACAAGAGTTCCCGTCGGTTGGTGGCATCAGTGCATCTTGCCATTGTGGGTTGATCTGCTTCAAGGATGGAACGCCTACGCTCGACGATATGAGACGGGCGCCGTTGGTCATTGATGATGTCCCGCCGGTCTCCTGCTACTATTGGATGGCCTTCAGGTCAGACCACCAAATTAGCGCCGTGCCATGCAAAAGCGCGGCCGCGAGGTCATTCTTTTTTGTTCGTCCTTGATCCCAACAACGGTGAAGTACTCCTCCAAACTCGTCAGCCACATCTGAACCGTCGGTCCTTTAGAATTTGTAAGATCAAACTATTCTAGTGGGACCGGATGAATTTTGGGTTTGCTCGAGAGTTGGGAATTTCTCACGACGAGCACCTCTTCTCGTGCGCTTGCGTTGCAAAGAGCCTCTATCGCAACGTTGAGTTGTTGGAGCAGATGGCTGTTGATCCCCTCGAGCACGGAGATTTGGTTTGCCAGTTCCTCGTTGATCCGCGCCTGTCATCTGGCGCCACCTGTCATTCCCGTTGTCGTCGTTCAGGCTGTCGGTAGGGGCGGCTGGTTTACTGCTGTTGGATCCGCGACCGGATTTGTGGTTGGAGCCATAGGGATTGATCCAGTTGCCACATAGCCTGCCACACCAGTGTTCGTTTCTACTTCGGGGTTCACGTGCATAGGCAGGTTCTGCTCCTCCATCACTGAAGTCGTCCCCGAAGACCCGCTGCTGGTCTACGGTTGCGCTTGCTTGCCTCACGTTGTAGTCGCAAAGTCTGCAAAGTCTGCAAAGTCTTGGCATGCGAGATGCGCTGACGGCTTGTGCGAGGTAGTCCTCCGGATGGATAAAGTTGTCAGATGCCTCTCTAGCACCTTTGCTGCCCGATACAAAGTGTGATGCCAAACAGAGTGTAGATGCTGAACAGGTAGAAGTTGGGAGGCAGAACACGATTTAGAATTTGGGACACTTGAGCAATTTATAGTTAGCGGTAGGTGTATTTTGATGACAAGTGTCAAAATGGTCGAGCACATATATATATATATGTATATATATATGTGTGTGTGTGTGTGTGTGTGTGTGTGTGTGTGTGTGTGTGTGTGTGTGTGTGTGTGTGTGTGTGTGTGTGTGTATACAT
>SZWC01026791.1:0-31676 GCA_023375785.1 Penium margaritaceum
GGGGGGGGGACTAGAGTGACTGGATGACAAAGGGCATTGTCTGAATCATGGGAAAAAGCTGCACAGGTTGTGTGGTTTGGAGGGGATCGATGGAATGTCCCATCCAGCAAGAATCGAAGGGTGGAAAAAGTGGTCTGGAGTCATCCGTGATTTTGGCTGGCACGGAGGGGAATGTTGGATTTGCCAGATCCAAACTCACGGATGCATTCCAGGAGAATCGACGGCCGAGTTTACCTCTTCATATGAGCTTTCACTCATCATCTATTAACCAACAGTTGGCTAGAAAAACTGATGGGTTTTCTGGAACACCAAACTGTCTCCAGCCAGCGGCCGGTAATCAACCAGCAAGTGACATGACAACCGGAGATCCGGTGGCGATTGATCTCTGGTTGCCAAATCCATGGCAAACAGACAAAAGCTTCAACAACAATCTCAAATGTTCGTGGCTAAAGTACACCCAGCTTCACTTGCCTGACGCTGAAAATCTCGGTGCACCCAAGATGGTCATAGCTGACAGAGAACATCGCCACTGGCAACACACGTGTATCCACACAAGCAGAAGCATAAATCCTACAACTCACGTAGAATCCTTTCTTTAATTGTTCCTCATGTTACTTGCACATGAGTTGATCTTGGATTGTACCTAGCAGTGGGAATGAAAGAGTTGTTTCTAGTCTCTCAGTTCCCCCTGCGCTGGTGCTTGGATCAATGTGCAAGAAATTCAAAAACGTCTGCTAATGGCTTGATCCCAGATTTCAACAGGGCAGTCTCTTTACCGTTGACCAGCTCAAGCAAGCCTTTTTCATCGAGATGGACCTCAAACTTCCACCTCCACAAAGGGAAGCCGTTCCCATCAAACTAGGAGACGGCGCCGATACTGCTATCTTGCTCGGTCGTTGCCATGGCGCGCAGCGATAGCGTGAAAACTGTAGAGCTAGGGTCCTTCTAGGCACGTGGGCCCATAACTCTTTTGTTGGCTCTAGTGGGTGCAGAAGCACCCTTAAGGATGCATAGCTCTTGCTGATGCACGCTACCAGTGTTTGGGCAGCCAATGGACACCAATGGTGAAGAGTGTGGAGTACAGGGATCACGGATGTGAGTGGGTAGAACACGTCACATTCAGTAGAACTGAATGGAAGCCCGTTTTTATTAGATATCATAGTGATATTACATCATATTCTTATAGCCAGTGATCTAAGATTTCCGACGCATCCAAGCACGCCCAAATTGGAGCAGTCAAGCCCCTGCTACGGCCGTCGAAGTAACCCTTGGTGGAGCCGAGCCGCCCACCATGCCCACGAACAGGAGTGATGGGAGGCGCTTCGATGATGGGCTGTCGAAGCGCCCTTTCTGTCATTCCAACCTGGGCAGGGGCTTGCCCTGGTCCAGGAGACCATCCACATCGATTCCTTCATGGCCCATGTGCCTTTGGAGCCCACTGGAGATGGACTCGGATCACTGGTGGTGGATTATCCCGCCACCTATGGCGCGTACCAGATTCGAAACGCCCAACACCCGATTTTCGGACTAGGCAAACTTTCTGAATCCTCACTCAATTTAAGCAATTCAAAGCTCAATCCTGCATGGAAAAATCCAGCGAGAATGTAAAAAAAACATCGAAGGGTGGAAACACTGGTCTGGAGTCATCCGTGGTTTTGGCTAGCACAAAGGGGGATGTTGGATTTGCCAGATCCAAACTCACGGATGCATTCCAGGAGAATCCACAGCCGAGTTTACCTCTTCATATGACCTTTCGCTCATCATCTATTAACCAATATTTGGATAGAAAAACTTATGGGTTTTCTGGAACACCAAACAATCTCGAGCCAGCGGCCGGTAATCAACCAACAGGTGACACGACAACCGGAGATCCGATGGCGATTACTCTCCGGTTGCCAAATCCACGGCAAACAGACAACAACAGCTTCAACAAGAATTTCAACTGTTCGTGGCTAAAGCACACCCAGCTTCACTTGCCTGACGCTGAAAATCACGGTGCACCCAAGATGGCCAGAGCTAACAGAGAACATCGCCACTGGCAACACACGTGTATCCACACAAGCAGAAGCATAAATCCTACAACTCACGTAGAATCCTTTCTGTAACTGTTCCTCATGTTCCTTGCACATTAGTTGAACTTGGATTGTACCTAGCAGTGGGAATGAAAGAGTTGTTTCTAGTCTCTCAGTTCCCCCTACGCTGGTGCTTGTATCAATGTGCAAGAAATTCAAAAACGTCCGCTGTTGGCTTGATCCCAGATTTCAACAGGGCGGTCTCTTTACCGTTGACCAGCTCAAGCAAGCCTTTTTCATTGAGATGGACCTCAAACTGCCACCTCCACAAAGGGAAGCCGTTCCCATCAAACTAGGAGACGGCGCCGATGCTATCTTGCTCGGTCGTTGCCATGGCGGGCAGCGATAGCGTGAAAGTTGTAGAGCTAGGGTCCTTTTAGGTACGTGGGCCCATAACTCTTTTGTTGGCTCTATTGGGTGTAGAAGCACCCTCAAGGATGCATAGCTCTTGCTGATGTACGTTACCAGTGTTTGGGCAGCCAATGGACACCGATGGTGATGAATGTGGAGTACAGGGATCATAGATGAGTGGGTAGAACACGTCACATTCAGTACAACTGAATGGAAACACGTTTTTATTAGTCATCATAGTGAGATTACATCATATTATTATAGCCTGTGATCTAAGCTTTCCAACACATCCAAGCACGCCCAAATTGGAGAAGTCAAGCCCCTGCTACGGCCGTCAAAGTAACCCTTGGTGGAGCCGAGCCGCCCACCATGCCCACGAACAAGAGTGACAGGAGGCGCTTCGACGATGGGCTGTCGAAGTGCCCTTCCATTTATTCCAATGAGGGGAGGGGCTTGCCCTGGTCCAGGAAACCATCCACATCCATTCCTTCATGGCCCATGTGTCTTTGGAGCCCATTGGAGACGAACTCGGATCACTGGTGGTGGATTATCCCGCCACCTATGGCGGGTACCAAATTTCACACGGCCAACACCCGATTTTTGGGCTAGGCAAACTTTCTTAATACTCACTCAATTTGAGCAGTTCAAAACTCTGAATAGAAAAATCCAGCATGAAAGTATAAAAAACAGCGAAGGGTGGAAAAAATGGTCTGGAGTCATCCGTGATTTTGGCTGGCTTGGAAGGGAATGTTGGATTTTCCAGATCCAAACTCACGGATGCATTCCAGGAGAATCGACAGCCGAGTTTACCTCTTCATATGAGCCTTCGCTCATCATCTATTAACCAACAGTTGGCTAGAAAAACTGATGGGTTTTCTGGAACACCAAACAGTCTCCAGCCAGCGGCCGGTAATCAACCACCTGGTGACACGACAACCAGAGATCCTGTGGCGATTGATCTCTAGTTGCCGAATCTACGGCACACAGAAAACAACAGCTTCAGCAACAATCTCAACTGTTCGTGGCTAAAGCACACCCAGCTTCACTTGCCTGACGCTGCAAATCTCGGTGCACCCAAGATGGCCAGAGCTAACAAATAACATCGCCACTGGCAACACACGTGTATCCACACAAGTAGAAGCATATATCCTACAACTCACATAGAATCCTTTCTTTAACTGTTCCTCATGTTACTTGCACATGAGTTGATCTTGGATTGTACCTAGCAGTGGGAATGAGAGAGTTGTTTCTAGTCTCTCAGTTCCCCCTACGCTGGTGCTTGGATCAATGTGCAAGAAATTCAAAAACGTCCGTTGACCAGCTCAAGCAAGCCTTTTTCATCGAGATAGACCTCAAACTGTCACCTCCATATAGGGAAGCCGTTCCCATCAAACTAGGGGACGGGCCGATGCTATCTTGCTCGGCCATTGCCATGGCTCGCGGCGGTAGTGTGAACGTTGTAGAGCTAGGGTCCTTCTAGGCACGTTGACCCAGTATTCTTTTGTTGGCTCTAGTGGGTGTAGAAGCACCATCAAGGATGCATAGCTCTTGCTGATGCACGCTAGCAGTGTTTGGGCAGCCAATGGACACCAATGGTGAAGAGTGTGGAGTACATGGATCACAGATGTGAGTGGGTAGAACACGTCACATTCAGTAGAACTGAATCGAAACACATTTTTATGATTAGCATAGTGATATTGCATCATATTCTTATAGCCTGTGATCTAAACGTTCCGACTCATCCAAGCACGCCCAAATTGGAGCAGTTAAGCCCCTGTTACGGCCGTCGAAGTAACCCTTGGTGGAGCCGAGCCGCCCACCATGTTAACAAACAGGAGTAACGGGAGGCGCTTCGACGATGGGCTATTGAAGCGCCCTTCCTGTCATTTCAACATGGGGAGGGGCTTGCCCTAGTTAAGGAGACCATCCACATCCATTCCTTCGTGGCCCATGTGCCTTTGGAGCCCATTGGAGACGAGCTCGGATCACTGGTGGTGGTTTATCCCGCCACTTATGGCAGGTACCAGATTCCACACGCCCAACACCCGATTTTCAGGCTAGGCAAAATTTCTGAATACTCACTCAATTTGAGCAATTCAAAGCTCGATCCTGCATGGAAAAATGCAGCAATAGTATAAAAAAACATCGAAGGGTGGAAAAAGTGGTTTGGAGTCATCCTTGATTTTGGCTGGCACGGAGGGAAATGTTGGATTTGCCATATCTAAAATCACTAATGCATTCCAGGAGAATCGACGGCCAAGTTTACCTCTTCAAATGACCTTTTGCCCATCATCTATTACCCAACAGTTGGCTAGAAAAACTAATGGGTTTTCTAGAACACCAACCAGTCTCCAGCCAGCGGCCGGTAATCAACCAGCAGGTGACACGACAACCGGAGATCCGGTGGCGATTGATCTCCGGTTGCCGAATCCATGGCATACAGACAACAACAGCTTCAACAACAATCTCAAATGTTAGTGGCTAAAGCACACCCAGTTTCATTTGCCTGACGCTGAAAATCTCGGTGTACCCAAGATGGCCAGAGCTGACAGAGAACATCGCCACTAGCAACACATGTGTATCCACACAAGCAGAAGCATAAATCCTACAACTCATGCAGAATCCTTTCTTTAACTGTTCCTCGTGTTACTTGCACATGAGTTGATCTTGGATTGTACCTAGCAGCAGGAATTAAAGAGTTGTTTCTAGTCTCTCAGTTCCCCCTGCGCTGGTGCTTGGATCAATGTGCAAGAAATTCAAACACGCCCGTCGGTGCCTTGATCCCAGATTTCAACAGGGCAGTCTCTTTACCGTTGACCAGCTCAAGCAAGTCTTTTTCATTGAGATAGACCTCAAACTGTCACCTCCATATAGGGAAGCCGTTCCCATCAAACTAGGAGACGGCGCCGATGCTATCTTGCTCGGTCGTTGCCATGGCGCGCGGCGATAGTGTGAAAGTTGTAGAGCTAGGGTCCCTCTAGGCACGTGGATCCAACTCTTTTGTTGGCTCTATTGGTTGTAGAAGAACCCTCAAGGATGCATAGCTCTTGCTGATGCACGCTACCAGTGTTTGGGCAGCCAATGGACACCAATGGTGAAGAGTGTGGAGCACAGGGATCACGGATGTGAGTGGGTAGAACGCGTCACATTCAGTATAACTGAATGGAAACACGTTTTTATTTTCTAACATAGTGAGATTACATCATATTCTCATAGCCTGTGATATAAGATTTCCAACGCATCCAAGCACACCCAAATTGGAGCAGTCAAGCCCCTGCTACGGTCGTCGAAGTAACCCTTGGTGGAGCCGAGCCGACCATGCCCACGAACAGGAGTGACAGGAGGCGCTTCGACGATGGGCTTTCGAAGCGCCCTTCCTGTCATTCCAACGTGGGGAGGGGCTTGCCCTGGTCAAGGAGACTATCCAAATCCATTCCTTCATGGCCCATGTGTCTTTGGAGCCCATTGGAGACGAACTCGGATCATTGGTGGTGGATTATCCCGCCACCTACGGCGGGTACCAGATTCCACACGCCCAACACCCGATTTTTCGGGCTAGGAAAACTTTGTGAATACTCACTCAATTTGAGCAATTCAAAGCTCAATCCCGCATGGAAAAATCCAAAGAATCAAAATATAAAGTCAGATCAGGTGTTCGATCACTCCTCAGTGGTCGAACCGGGGAGTACGATCAACAGAACTCATGGCAAGGGGCACACCACAAGGGCAGCTGAGTAGCAGGTTCCAAATGTCTGACATGGGAGAGCTATAAAACTACCTTGGGTTGAGTATCATGTGGAACCTGAGGGCACGCACTTTTGACCTGGGATAGGCCAAGTACGTGGCCAAGGTGCTGAAGTGATACGGCATGGAGGACTGTAAACCTGTTTGTTGTTCGTTCTCCACAACCTGATATGAGTGCGGCAATGTTGTGGCAAACAAAAGAACATGACGGGGGTGTCATACCACTCAGTGGTGGACAGCCTCATGTATGCCATGGTGGCGATTCGGACCCGACCTGGCCTATGCGGTGGGCCAAGTGAGCAGGTACATGGCTGATCGAGGGTCACCCTACTGGAAGGCGCTCAAGGCTACCTGCAGGCGACACGGCACGTGAGCCTGGGGTTCGACAACAAATGGGGTACTGACCTCATGCATCTTGATTACTACACAGACGCCAACTATGCCAGCATCATGGACAGAAGAAGTCCACCTTCAACAACAGTCTTGTGGTGCAACAGGAAGCAAGCCTATGTCGCTGCCTCCACAATGGGAGCAGAGTACATTGTCTTGGCCAGGGTGGTCACGGAGACGGTATCGCTGTGCACGTTGCTTGAAGAACTGTATATGCCACACAAGGATCCATAAAAAAAAAACATGGGCTCCATTTCTCTGAACAGAAATCTGAAGCAGCATAGGAGGATGAATCACATTGACATACACTATCATTGCACACACTAAGTGGTGGAGAAGGGACAGGTGATGTTGCAGCACTACAGCATCGAGAACATGCTTGCGGACTGATTGACCAAGGCGCAGCCTACTGACCGGCACGTTATCATTGTAGCCAGCCTCAACATCACCAGCTATGATGGGCTGGCAGACGTAGGAAAAGATGCGCAAGAATGAGCAGGAGGCAGCGGGCATAGAAGGTGCAAGGGAGAGAATGTTGACCCTTCCGCATGCCCAGAATAAATGCAGAACTACGGAAGCTTTTGAAGGCCTGACCACTGCTACAAATCCATTTCAAATTTTTCATGTAAAGCAGGAAGTTGAACTGGACCCGTACCAACTTCAATTACTTCGTTTTGTTTGAACATGAGAAAATCATGGACATATGGATTTTGGCAGGGATTTGATCATTTTTCAGTCGTACACAGCCAAGTCGCGGCTTCGGATTGTGCCGCAATGTGTGCGGTGAATTCCAGCACTTGATTGCTCCGCAGTACTGCAAGTTTTTACTGGAGGACAACCACAATCCGGGTTTCGGACCCCGATTGTTACTCAGTAGTGCAGTTTGTTACTCAGTGACTTGATCAAAATTCTGACAGGAGGTCCGCGGACAGGTTTTGAACCCTGTCAAACCCAAGCACCAGGTTCGATGTTTATTGAACCAAGGGTGTCTTGGAGCACCTGCACCTTGGGAAAGGTCATTTGGTGTATACATTGGTGCTTAAGGGCACTCCGTCAAGCGGCCCTCACGGTAGCATGATGGTGAGCTGCAGAGCATAATGATGCACATCGAGCACGTAGCGTAGGATGTACTTAACCAAATCATGTATTCTTTGGTGATTTTGAAATCTATGAGGAGCCCCATTGCTTTTCTGATGTGTTCTATGTCAAAATAAATACCTAAAACTGATCCCCAGCTCTTTGAAGTTTTGTTGCTGATTTCCGCCAGAATTCTGCTCACATAGCATGCGATGACCAGAAAGCATATTCTTCATCTCAGACCGCTACCCAAACAAGCCGTGAACCCCACACCCTGGTGAGGATATTTTGGAACACAATGCATAAAAAAAATCACAGGCCACAGCCACCTCTTGCTCATTCATCATCAGTTTTTCCAGCACTGCACCATTCGCACAAAAAGAAATGTGATGGATACTTTTTTCACTCAGGGACTGGCTTTGACAGCAAATGCGTCACCTTAAAAGGCTTCTCTCATCCTCAGTAACACCAGCCATCCCCCACTGCAGGCCTTCTTAAAAAAAATGTGTGCACGGGAAGGAGCGGTCCTCTCTTTAGCTCTTGGGCATGAACCTTTCCAATTGCCTCCTGAAGAAGGCTTACCACTTCATGAAAATCCATCCTATCTCTCCTCAGCTTTGGACCGCTTGCCTAAACAGAGTAGTAAGTGCGTAGAACTTGTATGCACTCAAGCATGCGCTTCCTTCTATGCTAACACTTCACCAAGGCACCCAATATGCAATCGGAATGTGTGCCTATCCTGATGACCCAGTGCATAGAACGGGCTTCCACCAAACAAACCAATTACACTAGATCTCTACACACACTACTTTGTTGCCCTGATTTTCTCTCCTCTTTCAACAGTCTAGTTCCTCCTCCAAACCCCCCCAAGATCCTTTGGCCCTGTACCTCAACAAGTACAGTCTTCTACTAGCATGTCTCAAACCTTGCGCCCTCTTCAAGATCTAAGGGATGTGACAGATTTGTATCGGGGAGACACAAATGGTCTTTGGACAGAAAATCATGCGAACCTCATTGGACAAACCAAGGTCTTTGTTCCCAACTACACAACCTTCAGAGCACCTCTGAAGATTGATCCTTTCTATATCACTCCTCTATGCATACGGCTGACAAAGCCGCCTCCTTGTATCATCGCCCCTTGGTGCTTTGCCCACATCACCACCACTGATTGCCCTATGCCCGCTCACCGTAGCGCTCTAGGCTAGACTGTTTTTTTTTTTCCTTGTACTGCTCTAGTAAACTTGATCCATTGAATACCTCCATACAGCTCGTCCATGTGGACCGCCTCCACTCCATCCCTCCAACTTGTCTCTCATCTCCTGTGCTCTCGTTCTTCCTCCACTCCTTCCCTGCTTACATGATTTTGACATTGTCGATGCCCAACCTTAGTGACAACTTTTGCACCCATTTCTTTGTACCGTGTCCACTCTCCTAGCCCATCTCCTGTCTCTGCTGTGCTTGCACTAATGTACTACATCCACTCCCGTCACATGTATACTGTTTCTGCTTCTGATTGTGCTTCTGCCCCATCCTCCGCATGTCTTTGTGACCATGCCCACTAGTAGAAGCACCAATAATCTTCTGAAAACCACTGCTGCCCGGACCGCATCCAATCCTCCTGCTGGGACACACGAATATACAAGCTTTGGTAGAACCTCCATCCCACGGAGCTGCACCTAATTCCTCCCTTCTTCCCACCGCCACAGGCAGTCCTAGTGGTGGCCACAACTCTCCTCCATGTCCCTATGATTTGAAGTATACTGTTACTGCTTGTCCCAGCAGGCACCGTCCTGCCAATCAGCCCTCAATTCTCTCTGACCATACCATGATTCCTCCTTCCTTTTGCTCTGGTCTGCCTCTCCTATCCCTGGCACCTCCCTGGGCCCCACCAACAGCCCCACGACAAATATTTGCCACAAACCATTTCCCTTGGAAGTGATCCCTTCCTTCCCTTCTGGCATCCCACTCTCCACAAAGAGATGCAAAGCCGCTACCTATACCCATTCCAAAAACTGTTGACATTGTGTGTCCCTTGCCATGAGTGTCGTTGACTGTACTCCATGGTTTGACCACTAGTGGTTGAAAACCTTATATGTATTCAGGTTTGGATTCAATTTTTCATGCATGAATTTTTCCATGCAAGATTGATCTTTAAATCACTCATTGAGCGATTTAATTTGAGTGAATATTCAGAAAGCTAACCTAGCCTGAATTTCGGGTGATGGGTAGAATCATGTATACGTCATGTGTGAAAGGATAATCCACCACTAGTAATCTGGGTTTACCTCCAACAGGCTCCAAATACACCATGGGCCACAAAAGAGGTAACCCCTGGCCTAGTGAGCAAGGCTCTGTGTGTACTTCCATCAAGGGTTACTTCAACGGCCGTAGCAGGGACTTTATAGCTTCAAATGGGGTGTTCTTGGATATGTTGCAAGGCTTAGATCACATTGTCATAAGAATTTCATGTAATTCTAGTATGTTAGCTAACAGAATTGTGTTTTGATTCCGTTCTCCTGAATGCGACGGGTTTCTGTCCACTCCTAGTCCGTGATCCTTGTGCCCCACACTATTCACCATTGGTGTCCATTGGCTTCCCCAAACATTGGTAGCATGCAGCAATAAGGACTAGGCATCCTTGAGTGTGCCTCCATACCCACTAGTGTCAAAACAGGGTTATAGACCCACATGCCTAGAAGGATCCTAGCTCTATAAATTTCACGATTTTGTCTTGCGCCATGGAAATGACCAAGCAAGAGAGCATTGGCGTCATCTGAAAGTTTGATTGGATTTGTTGCTCCTTGTGGAGGTGGGAGTTTGAGTTCCACCTCCATGAAAAGGGCTTGCTTGAGCTGGTCAAGGGTGAAGAAACTGCTCTTTTGCATACTGCAACGTTGGAGGAAGTGGAAAATTACAAGATGTGCAGTAAGAAGGTGCTTTCCTTGTTTGTGTTAGCGGTTGCTCCGACGTAGTCGCACTCATTCAAGGGTGCATGGAGGCTGCAGAGGCCTTGAAGAACCTTTGCACCATCTACCAGTCCAACAACCTTGTTTTTGTCTTCAAGAAGCTCATCACCCTTTGAGCCGACAAAGATGACAATATCATGGAGATCTTGCAGCAGATTGGGTCCCTCACTACCAAGTGTTTAGCCACAATGTGGAAGATCGACCCTCAGCTGCAACCCATGATCCTCCTGGCCTTGCCTGACAGTTGGAGTCCCATGATCACCGTCGTTGGCGACTAGTCCTCCAATGAGCTCAAGTATTCAGAGGTGGTTGAGTACAGGTAATTGTGGGTAAGTCCACAATGAATGTATGCCGTGTGGTGGGAGAGAGAATGAAGCAACAGCGAGTTTTGCCTCTGTCGTCTGCCCTAAAGGTGGAGGGGGAGGCAAGAAGGGGAAGGGTGCCAAGCAAGATTGCAAGAAAGGTGAAAAGAAGGGTGAGTGCTTATTCTGTGGCAAAGGAAGCCTCTACGCATGCACCTACTCCGACAGTTGCGAGCGATGTGCCTGAATTTTCCGCAGTTGTTGCAGGTTCGCGTGTCTCTCTTGTCGACGGTGTCCACTTCCATCGCAGTCGAGGAGTCCGCCTACCGGATTTTTCCATTTCCACGATGATTATGCTTAGGAGGTCGCCGGTCGAAGGATTCCTAAATCTGAGCGTTATAGTTGGCGCTATCGATCCTTTCCGCTGCTTCCAATGATCCGCAGCAAGTCGTTCCGGATGCCGAAAAAAGTGATTGCTCGCCGGATATCTCGCTTCAGGCCGTTGTTGTAGTGAAAACAGAGTTCTTCGGGGACGATGTCTGATCCGGTGATAATCTCGCGGAATCTCCACGTGTACTCTACCACGCTGGATTGCTGACTTAGACGCTGGTGCTTGTACTGTGCGTCAGACTTTTTGTTCAGCCGTCCACATCATGCAAGCATCGCGCGCGAGAATTCATTCCAGTCGGTTGGTGGCGTCAGCACGTCTTGCCACTATGGGTTGATCCACTCCAAGGGTAGAACGCCTGCGGTTGGTGATGTAAGACGGGTGCCGTTGATGATGCTCCGCCGGTCTCTTGCTGTTGTTGGATGGCCTTTAGATCGGACCACCAGCTTAATGTCGTGGCACGCAAAAGTGCGGCCGCAATTTCAATTTTCTTTTGGTGGTCGTGGACCCCAGCAGCGATGAAGCATACCTCCAAATTTGTCAGCCACATCCAAACTGTCGGTCCTTTTGAGTTTGCAGGATTGAACGGTTTTTGCTGAGCCGGACGAATTTTGGGTTTGCTCGAGAGCTAGGAATTTCTCTCGATGAGAGAAATTCCTAACTCTCTATGGCCATGACCCATATACGCTAGACGCCATAACCGCACGAAGGGCACACACTTGGGACAACAAGCCACAAGCAGGAGCAAGGAGCCACAACAGCATGTGAACAGACAACACGGGATAGGCATGGGGTAACAAGGCAGGATGAGACGGGGACACATCAACCGGGATTGGCATGAAGAGATTGGAGACCAACAGCATGCACAGCCACCTTGAACTTGCCACTGCAAACCGCTTTGGTGAGAAAGTCAGCACGCTGCTGATGTGTGTCAACTCCAACCAATGACACATCACCACATGCAATGCGTTCACGGACGAAGTGATGTTCGATTTTGATGTGCTTTGTGCGAGAGTGATGCATGCCATCATGCTCAGCAATGTGGCGAGTGCTTTCGTTATCGCAGCAAAGAGTGATGCAGCAGGTGGGCTGGCGCAGCTACTGCATGAGACGACACAACCAAATTCTCTCACAAACACCCGTACCCAGAGCAACATACTCGGCCTCAGTCAAGCTGCGCGTAACGCATCCTTGCTTGCTGCTTTTCCAAAAAACAACAGTGCCCCCAATAAGGAAGATGTAACCTGACCGGCTGCGTGCGTCACGATCCTGGGCTCAATCGCTGTTGGTGTATCCATCAACCACGACAGAGGGCTAGGCGCAAAAATACAAGTCGAAACGGGGTGTGGAAAGGATGTAGCGTACAACACCAAACGCGGCCTCGAGGTGGAGGCGGCATGGAAATTGGGAGAACTATGACAAGAAGTTGACGGCAAACACACCATCAGCACTTGTGGTAGTGCCGAGAAACATCAGAGACCCAATGACCTGGAGGTAGGTCCTGAAGTCCACCACCTCACCCAACCGTATAGGATCAGCAGTCTTCAATAGTATTTTTCGAGCAGGCGTCATAGGCATGGACGCGTGTGGAACAGTAGTAAGGAGACCGATGAACCGCTCCACAAGAGTGCGGGCATAGCCAGCTTGATGCACGATGAGCATGCGACACTGTCGATCATGCTCAATCTCCATGCCCAAGAAGAAGCGGGCACGGCCGAGATCCTTCATCTTGCATGCACACTGGAGGAATTTCTTCACAGCCTAGACAGCATGTGGGTCGGGCGAGGCGATGAGGAGATGGTCCACGTAGACCAAGATGGAAACAAACGGTGCGGCAGGGTCACTCACGAAGAGAGCAAAGTCAACTGGACTGCGACGGTAGCCACCGCACTCAAGCGTAGAAGAAATCTCCAGGTTCCAACAGCGCGGGGACCATTTCAGCCCGAACAGTGCCTTGCGAAGGCGCCAGACGCGGCCAGAACCATCGTCAAAGCCAGGCAGCTGAGCGAGGTAGATCTCCTCATCAAGGCGACCATGCAAGAAGGCATCATTGACATCCATTTGGTGCAGTTCCCAGTCATGCTGGGCCACCTGGCTTAGTAGTGCCTTCCCAGTAGTGTATTTCCCCACGGGGGCAAAGGTGGCATCAAAGTCCACGCCGGGCACTTTGAAGAACCCCTTGGCAGTCAAGCGTCCCTTGTAGCGTTCAACAACGCCATCCGGCTTGCGCTTGCGCCTGTACACCCATCGTGCAGCGATGGTCTTACGACCTAGTGGAAGGTCCACCATGTTGTAAACACCATGCTCTGTTATGGCCGCAAGCTCCTCAAACATGGCCTGTTCCCTAAGTGTTGCATCAGGTGTAGAGCGCGCCTGGCGGATTGTGTCCGTATCAGGCTGGAGGTGAGTTGTACCATGAGCAGCCAGAGCATTGGCGACCGAGGCGGGGAGTGCGACAGGACCAGACTCAGCAACCACAACAGCACAAAAGAACTCGGCTACGATCAAGGAGTAGCCGACAGCAGAGTTCAGCTGGACAACAGTGGCGGATAGCCCAAGTGCATCGAGACCAGTGTTAGGAGGAGCCAGCACACGGTGTGAACGAGAAGGATTGACAGGGTAGGAGGGACTAGAGCGAGCAACAGGGGGAGCAGCATGAGAGCACGAATGCAGAGGCCTGAGACGTCCACCCGGAGCCCGGCTGAAGGGAGGGGGGTCAGAAGAGGGCAAGGGCGCAAATGGGTCCATGGCTAAGGGAATGTGGAAAGGATCAGCCGAGGGTAGAGAACTGAGAGGTGGTGAGACTGGCAAGGACCCTTGCGACAATGCTGAGATGGTGACGACGACGGCGTAAACACGACAACACGTGATGCAACACTGGGTGACGTAACAAGGGGTGACGTCTCAGGCGATGAGAGGGATGCCGACGAGGACGCAAGTGCGGACGGCGACCCAAACAGAGGCATAGTAGTAGGTGCTATGGGGAGAGAGGAAGCAGCCGCGGGAGCCGATGCAGACGTCGACAACGGTGCACTCGTGGGTGTGGAAGTCAGAGGAGATGGCACATAGGTGGGAGACAAAGAGGGGGAGGAGATATCACCCTCAGGCCATCCGGCCCGCGAGCATCCCTTAACGCGGGAGGCAGGTGCAAGTGAGGTGACAATGTCGATAATGTCACGACTGAGCTTGTTTTCAAAAAATAGAGCATCACGAGACTCAATGGCCTGCGCACAATTAGCATCCCAAAAGCGCCAAGCCTTGTACTGTGGAGAGGTGCCAAGGAAAAGACAAATTCGGCCCCGACGTGAGAGCTTCCCATCACGTTGATCCTCAGGCAGCCAGACACATGCAACGCTCCCCCACACACGAACAAGACGCAAGTCAGCCGTGACCATGCCAGCGCTCGTACGGTGCGACATGGTGGGGAAGTGGACCATGAGGTACTCGGTTGCACACCCATGTCATGTACTTCTTTGCCTCATAGGCAAAGGCCTCAGAGAGACCAAACTCGAGCAACATGGTGCGGACACCGTCAGCCAATGTGCGGTTCCAACGCTCTAAGACACCATTTTTTTAAGGGATGTAGGGGGCAGATGACTCAAAGCGGACGCCAAGCAATGTGAGAAAGCAAAGAGTTGGACCAATGAACTCACCACCACGATCGGAGCAAAACACATGCAGTTTGTGCTGATGGGCACGCTCTGCTTGGACGAGCCAGGACTCAACGGTAGGTCCTACGTCACTCTTCAAGCGGAGTGAGTAAGTCCAGCAGAAATGAGAGTGGTTATCAGTGAGACAAAGGACGTAACGACCACCGTCGAGAAACACAACTGGAAATGGTCCCATCACGTCAGCATGGACAACTGCAAGTGGCTCGCAGGTGCGCGATTAACACACGGGAAACGGAGCGCGGTGCATCTTGCCTTGAGCGCAATCCAAGCAATGAGCAGTATGGGGTGCAGCATCCAAGCCAACGGCAGGCTGATCTATGTATGGCAGTGGTGTGCACATGGCAGAGGCGTCGATGCAGCAGGCGAGTGTGCTCAAGGGAGAGTGATGGAGCAACATGGACATGGGCAGATGAGGCCATGGATGGAGTGGGTGCAAAAAATGAATCACAATTCAATTTATCACATCGGAGACCACGCAGGACAATGCGTCCAGAGGACTAGAGAGATAGTACCAACGCCACGAGATGCAACAAAATCCATACCCTAATCATCAAGGGTGGTGACACAGAGCAGACTAACCTCAAATGCAGGCACAAATAGCACATCAAGAAACAACAGATCATCGTCAGGGCCAAAAAAATGCACGACGCCAACACCCTAGACCGGCAACATCTGTCCTGATCCAGTACGAACGCACTAATCGTCACAAACTGGCCCCAACGACACAAATGCGAGACGTAGCGACTTGATGCAATGAGTGGATCTAGAGTGAGTAATCCAGAATCCATGGGACACACGAGCAGGTGATGTGATGTGACATGCGGCAATGCTGCCTTTGAACCCAGCAGAGAATGGCATTGACCCAGTGCAAGCTGCTAAGCGACGAGGGTACGAGATATGTTGCCACTCCTCACCCATGCTCCATCAGCCACCAAACTACCAAACAATGCTTCCCAAAGGGCTCCATCAAACTCACAATAGTGACTTCCAGACCCAACAGCCAAACTCACAGCATAAGAGGCAGCACGAGGTTGAGGCTGAAGAGACCAATGCGGAGAAGGCGACGATGTGCGTGGATCCAGCGGTGGAGATGTCGAGGTCCACGTTGGGAGCCGAGAATGAGGAAATAAAAAGGAGAAGCCCCTATGGAGAACCGAGGAAGACCTCATGGCCGGCGTGCCAGACCCAGAGATGGATGCTGAAGGAGAGGACGGGAATGCCAGGGGAGCAGGCGCAGGAAGCCACGAAGGTGCTGTGTAGAATGGTAACGGTGGCCCATACAACGACGGGCCGCAGTAGGGTGGTGTCCATGCCACCCCAGGTGGAGGAATCACCGGCGATGCCATGCTGACAAGAACGGAGAGGTTTGACGAGAGAGAGAATAGAGGAGTGCGGGGAGAATCTGAGAATGGTCTCCCACGGTGCCGGGACATATCCCCAAGTACCCGAGTCTCGACCGAGAGGGATAGAGTGTGAAAGACACAGGAGAAGGGTAGAAGATAACAAAAAGAGAGGGAAGAACAAGCCAAGAGCACGAAAGAAAAGAAAAAAAACCTATGTGTTGAGGTGACAACCCTGGAAGTTTAAACAATTGTTGAGGTATCCGGACGAGGACTTTGGTACCCGGGTATCGATCAAATGAGTAGAGCGAGACCAGATACAGGAACTAGTGTAAAACCGAAGGGAAAAAACTTCTCTTGGCCTATGAGGAGGTGGAAGATGCCTAGGAATCCGTGTTCAGTCCCCACGACTGTTGGTCTCCTGAGACATGGGAACAAACCCCCAAATGTCCGGGTCTCGACCCGGAGGGATAGAAGAGAAATGATATAGAGTTCCAATACAAAAACATAAATCAGAAAATGAATTCAAGCAAAAAGAAAAGGATATGAAACAAACGGTTGGAGATCTGTAGAGGTAGCCCACAAGAGAGGCTGTCAAGTAGGTGGACCTGGGTGCATCCCAGGCCCTGTTTTTTTCCAGTATATGGTTTTGCGGTTCGATGACCAAGAACCTTGTCGACCAACGGAGACTGACGGCTCCGTCGATTGATGAGCCCATTGCAGCTGACTGCGCCGTGTATGGGAACGGGCGGTTTCCAGGAAACCGCGCGCGGTTTCCTGGAAACCGCCCGTCCCCATACACGCGGTTTGAGAACTGTTGCGAGCTACAACGCCGTTGCTTGTGCATGGCAACATGTATTGTGGGATGTGCAATGGGGGAATGCTGCAACGATAGTTGTTGCAGCTGATGGTACTGCTACGCCTGTTGATTCTAGATGCGGTTGCGAGATGTTTTGCGACAAGCTGCCACTACTCCAAGCTGTACCCCTACCTGTGACGGCTGATGTTAAAAAGCGAGGGCAATGCCTGGCCTCCGCGTTATTGCTGCAGGTGGTGCCGTTGGTAGAGACTGAAGCGTCGGTAGAGGAAGGCGACGAGCAATGATGCCCAGGAGGCCGGAGAAGGGTGGAGCAGTGTCCACGGTAACCGCCGCGGACGCTACCGCGGGGCAGCAGCGTCGCTAGCGGATGGGCGAAGACACCCAATGCGCGTGCAAGGATGAAGCTACAACTGTAGTTACGGCTGCTGCCACAGCTCAGAGTGTTGTGGTCATGGCACAGAGTGCCACCCACGACACTTGCTACAGTGTAGATCGCCACAGTCACAAGCTACTGTTGGTGCTGTAACGACTCATAGAGAAGCCATAGCCTTGTAGCTCTTGTTGTGCGCGCTTGCCGCCGTGGAGATGGCAGCCACGACGAGAGAACTCTTGCCAAAAATTCGGCAGCGTTCCACCTAAGGCTCTGTCGAAGTACTACGTGGTGGGAGCCATGCGCTAAGGACCGCCATGTTGCCAGAATCTCTTTGTCTCGACCCAATCCAACCCAGTCCAGCCAGAAGTTGATACTACGCGTTGTATGGTGGAATGCAAGGGTGCACTCTCTCAACTACATTGATACCATGAGGAAATGAGATAACCCCCATAGCGACACACTGTGTGAGAGAGAGCACACTGTGAGGGACACAATGTGTCAGACGGTGCTTGAAATGGTTAAGTGATGGCAAAGATGTTGTTCAAAAAGTGCGAGTTAGAGAGAACAATGAGCGAGAGAGGGGGATATCCCCTCTACTCTCGGTACGGCCAATGTACGTGCAAGGTGCGTGAACTCTGGTCCACGGGAAAATCCAAAAAAGTAGCTACCAGCTCCCAAACAGCAAATAGACAGAACCCTGCAACAGGACGGGTCACTTCGGTGGCCGAATGCCAAACCCAAAGGAGCGGAAGCAAAAAAACACGCTCTACAGAACGCAATTGGCAGAGTAGATTTGATTTTGCCGAGAATTGGCCACCGAGGGACTCTTGTGTGCACATGGGAATGTGCAAGATGAAGATGGGGTTGCCAACATGGTCGTCAACCACTATAGCCTGCCCGCATTTGGGTAGCGTCAAGTCCAGAGGTCACCAAGACACTGACACGACAACAAGACGGCGTACGTCATCGAGGACATCCATGGCCACTGACGACGAGGCAAGACGACGGAATTTCTCGTCAAGTGGCACGGCTACGACGCCGCGCATAACAACTGGGAGCCCTACGATAACTTAGGAGACGTCAATCATCTCGTCAACTGCTAATAGCGTCGTCTCCGGACCGCAACTGCACGCGCACTGGGACGTTGCGGCTTAAAGGGGAGGAAGTATTGCATACCAGACATCCACGAGTCCGTAAGCTTCTCGAGTGGGCATTTCTGTTACTACACAAACAGCACATTGCGTCGCAAGACCCGCTGTATTCACTCCGACGGCCGAGGGCAAACTGGCCAACTGCCCCATCCTGAGTGGATGTTCTCAAACCTTCTCACAGCTTCGACCACTCTCACAAACCTATGAACATAAGTGTAGCGACCTTTTCGGTCGACTTCTTGACGCAACTTAATGAAATGCATCGCGCATCTTCACCGTTGATTCTCGAAGGCACCCGATTTCTCGATGGACCTTCTCAATTATGACCACTCCCAATGCGACTCCACACGCGTCGCTCGACAAACAACCTAACGACCCCGACTATGCTTCATTCGTAACTCTACACTTGTATATATATGTTCTTTCATTTCGACACTTGTTGCCGAAGTACACTTATCGGGAATCATAAATTGATCAAGTGTCCCAAAGTCTAAATCATGTTTTGCCTCACAAGTTCTTCCTATGCACCATCCACGTTCCGTTTTGTGCAACACTGTTCACCATCTACGCCCAGTTCAGCATAACCTCCTTACGGGGGCACCGTACCAGCCTTTGGCTATGCACTGGTGAGAAGCCACTCTCGGTTGATTCCGAGTGGGCGGGCTCGACCCTCGGCTGGCAGTGCACATTGATTTGAGCGACTGCTCAATGCCGGTGTGCACTCACCTGCTTTACACTATCGCTCCCCGCCCCTGTTTTAACACTCCAAGGCTTTTGAACCATCTTCTAAGCAATATCTTACCACATCCATGGCATGTGATGCTTTCTAGCTCTCACTCGCATGACCTGTGCTCCTAGCGTGGGGTTTCATTAACTACACATTGTGACCAAATCCAATTTCTTGGGTAGAATGATTCATATGCCGTGATTCCGTTCAGGAATCTTCATGGGTGAGGCTGGGTGTCGTTGGAATCCGTCGTCAACGAAATCCGAACCTTCAAGACACCTTCCTAGTGCTTCATCGTTGGAATCCGTCGTTGGCACATCGATCGCATGATTTTGTTGCCAATTTTCCTGCGACAATTTTCACAAGACCGCCTCCAGCACCTCGTCCGACCTACCAAGGCGACCGTTGTGTCATCGGCCATTTCTCTTTCGACCGAGCCACTATTGAAGACACCCCCCCCCAGAAAGCCAGCCGTTTTGGAGGCCTTGCTGTACAGCAGAGTCCCACCCCCTCCAACTATCGTTGGAGGCGTCAACGACAACCCTCCAACGACGCTCGTCGGTTGGGCCGGGGGGGGGTGGTGACGTACCTCACGCCCCATGGGTGAGCGGATGGCATGCGGAGGTGTGGGTTGAGCGTGCGGGGCATGGATCTTCCTACACAGCCAGCCGGAGTCGTCGTCGTCCGGTTGCGTTGACCCTAAACGGGGTATGGCACATCGACCCCTGACGGACCTGTACATGTGCATGTTCACATCGATGTGTTGGCAAACGCTATTGAAAATTGCACGAAAACTCTTCGGATTCGTCAATTTAAACGTCCATGTTGGTATGTGTGGCTTCCACCCGTCATGAGCCACAGCCGTGGCAGCTACAGGTGCACCCAGAGCTGATGGTGATCGGTGGCCGCATTGGAGATCGTGACGACCCGACGGGACTCCGGATCATCCAGGGACTTACCCAGGAGCTATGACATGACAGATCCCTGAGGCGGGCCCTGGTGACATTGGAGGGACGACGAGCGGCGGACTGCTAGCTTGGAGCTGGCCGACTACCATTCCAGAGCCCCGGACACTGCCGGGACTCCCTACTGTTTTTCTGCAGCCTTCATGAGTTTTTTTGGCGGACTGGCCATGAACCCGATTTGCATGTCTTTGCATTGCGTGTCCACCGTCTGATGATGGATGCATGCATGTGACCAGTCGTAGCGTCTGTTTTTTTATCTTGCACGTCTAGGTTCATACGGCGTAGAATTCTGATATGTGTGCGCAGAGTTACGGTCAAAACAGTGGTTTTGGGCCATACTTAGGACAGCTCTTAGACCGCCGCGTGCGACACCCGCTGTGCGCCGCGGCAGGTATTTAGGCCATGAACCTGTCATTTGTTATTTCTCTCTGCAATTGTATTCTGTTTGAGTTTCCTGACACTCTGTTCGTGTCCCTACCCAGACCCTTGCAGTTTTGTCTCTAACTGGTGACTATAGTCACACGCTGACCTGGCGCAGACGCCTAGTGTCGCGGCAAGTGGTTAGGAAGGTTCTAGGAAACTTCTCATGGTATCAGAGAAAACGAGCCACAGCTCGTAGTGTTGTGCAGCAAAGACGCAGCAGCAGCAGTAGTAGTGAGTGGCAGCAGCGGTAGTCACCTAAGGCAGCAGTAGCAGATCCCGGAGGGACCCACCACGACTACGTTGCAGCGCAGCAGTGGAGGTAGCAAAGACGATAGCAGCTATGGGTAGCAGCCCCTACAGCAGCAGCAGCGGGTGGCAGCAGCAGCACCGGGTGGCAGCAGCAGTACAGGGTGGCAGTAGCAGCCGTGTCTGGCTATCGGTGCGCACACAAAAAAAAAGGAAGCAGCTCGCACCAGCAGCTTGGTGCTGTAGCAGCATTCGCAGTAGCAGCAGGCAGTAACCGCACCAGCAGCCGTAGCGGCAGCATCAGCAGGCGGCTGCGAGGAGCAGCACCATGCGGCAGCAAGCAGCAGCACCAGCAGCAGCAAGCAGCGAATCAGTAAGCAGCAGCAGCAGTAGCAGGCGGCAGCAAGCAGCAGGAGCAGGCGGCTGCGAGCAGCAACAGCAGGCGGCAGCAAGCAGAAGCAGCAGCAGCGGCAAGCAGCTGCAGCAGCAGCAACGTATAGTAGGCGCAGCGGCAGTAGCAGCAGCAGCGGCGGCGCCGGCGAGCAGTTGCAGCATGCAGCTACACGTGCTCACGCGGGCGGCAACAGCAGCAGCAGCCCGCGTAGTAGTGGCAGCCACAGCAGCAACAGCCACTGCTGCTGCTTGCTTGTCACTTGAAGCTGCACTCCAGCTTCAGGTTGCGAGCAAGCAGCGCGAGGCTGCTTGCTCGCAGCGAGCGAGCTCGCCGAGCGAGCTCGCTCGACGAGCTCGCCGAGCGAGCTCGCTCGACGGGCTCGCCGAGCGAGCTCGCTCGACGGGCTCGCTCGAAGCGAGGGTCGAGCCAGACAAGAAAAGAAAAAAAATGGAGAAGAGAGGGGGTGAGGTGTCCCCAGGCTGGGCACCCCTGAACAACCCCAAAAGGGGCACCCGTGAAGGAGGCACCTGAGAAAAGAAAAAGTGCCCTTTACTCTTTTTTTTTGTCACCTTTTAAGTGTGGCCTAAGGCCACCACCGTCGGCTGACGACGGGAACCGCAGTAGCAGCAGCCGCCGCGAGAGTCGTAGTAGCAGCAGCAACAGCGAAGGTGGCTTGAGACCACATCCGTTGGCTGACGACGGCACCCGGTGCAACATCAGAAGCACCGAAGGCGACCTGAGGTCGCACAGCAGCCCACCACCAACGTCGTGGTGGCCNAAGAAAAAGTGCCCTTTACTCTTTTTTTTTGTCACCTTTTAAGTGTGGCCTAAGGCCACCACCGTCGGCTGACGACGGGAACCGCAGTAGCAGCAGCCGCCGCGAGAGTCGTAGTAGCAGCAGCAACAGCGAAGGTGGCTTGAGACCACATCCGTTGGCTGACGACGGCACCCGGTGCAACATCAGAAGCACCGAAGGCGACCTGAGGTCGCACAGCAGCCCACCACCAACGTCATGGTGGCCGTCCTCGTGACGGCATCGTAGCACATCTGAGAGACTGTGCTTCAATCGCTCACCTCCCCTTGTGGCCTTGTGCCAGTGGGAGCGAGTGTCCCAGACACTCTCCCACACCATACTCTAGAGATGAGCACATTGGCGTGGCAGGGAGTGCAGCCGGCGCCGTGGCTGGCACCGGCTCTGCATACGTGGCAGATGCCGCGTCCACTGTGGCAATTCCAGCCGTGGCACACGTCTCAGGCGTCCAACGGCTTTGCCTTCTACTTTTGCTACGACCGACACCATGGCTGGCGCCAGTGTTGCCAGCGCCCTACTGGGTGGTGACCGCCCTGGTTACGGTCCCGCCCTACTCCACCATCCGCCTCCGATACATTAGCTCATACAGTCGCGCCCCTCAGTTGATCTATGGCGGTGGTGTACGCCGAGCTCCACAGTCTGAAGCGCATGGTGCAGCAGCTCATAGACCATGTGATCTCTGAGCGGGCTGTTGCCACCGTGCCGCTTCACACACCCTCTTCTTCCTTCTCGCCATCCTCACCTCCGTCAGTGCAATCACCTGACGATGCCACGCCTCCCGACCTTAGCTCTACATCTGACACCCTACGCTCTGTGCTAGAGGCAATTGGAGTCATCCCGACCAGTGACCCCTCCACTTCTGGGGTAGTCTCTTCGACTCGCCATCGTCGTTCTCGGACTCGGCACGCGAGGCGGCGGATAGCAAGTTTGGCAAGACGTGTGCAGGAGGCAGCAGCAGACGCAGCAATGGCAGACGTCACCACGGAGCTGACTCCCTCCTCCCCAGTTGCAAAGATGGTGCGGCACCCCTCCGTAGCTTCTACCGGTGCGTCGGTCGAGGGGGGGATGGAGTGTCCGCCGACGACCACCGGCGAGTGCATGAGGGATGCGACAGACGGTGCTTCACGACAGGGCGCTCTCAGTGAGGACGAGCCATCCGACGAGTAGTCCGACGTGGATTCGGAGACGAACGAGTGGTCTGGCGCGCAGTTGGAGGCAGACATGGAGATGGAGACTATAGTTGACGTAGCAGAGACCACAGAGGCAGGAGGGGCAGTACCAGTGGATGAGGCAGTAGTAGCAGTAGCGGTGTCAGCCGGCACATGTGGAGCAGACGTCCGTTCCGCTACATTGGTGACCAGTGGAGTGTCGCCAGACGTCCAGGCAGTGGGTGTGACGGCAGATATCGACGTCGTAACGGTAGCAGTAGTTGCAGTCACTGCTACTGACGGGATGTTGGTAGTAGACGCGGCTCTGGGAGGAGTCTCAGGTGACGAGATCCCCTTGTCTCCTGTCCACAGGTTGGTCTGCCGAGTCCCCACAGTTCCTGCCGAGGTGCCAGTCGTGGGGGGGGAGGTGTGTCCGCTGACGACCGCGGCGGAGCTCGGCATTGGTGATGCGACTGCTCTACAGCACAGGATGATTGAGGCGGATGACATCACACAGCAGACTCAGCTAGCGGAGAGTTCAGCGGGGGGAGACATTCGCTGTGACGGAGACTCTTTGTCAAAGGAGGATTGGTCCGATGCTGAGTCAGAGTCGGGGATGGAGTTGGTGATCATTGATGTTTTGGCGGATGACGTGACGATGGCCGATGCCGGAGCTGCGCCCGACGATGCGCACGCTCCTGCATTAGCTGGTGTGGAGACAGCTGCCATGGTACCAGGAGCAGCAGCAGGAGGAGCAGGTGATATAGATGCTAATGCTCGGCCCACAGTAGACGCCCAGGTGGTTCTCGCAGATAATGCTGGGCAGCAGGAGGAGGTGATTGACTGCCAGGACGAGGCAAACCTCCTCGATGAGGACTAGTCGTCCGTCGTGGAGCGGTTGGACGCAGGGTCGGAGGCAGACATAGAGGCCCAGTGCGCTGCCGTTCTTGCAGTAGCCACGGCTAGAGCACGCGATAGCCTCTCGGTGAGAGCAGACGTCCGCGTGTGCGACATGGAGGATGCAGAGTGAGCTGTAGACATCCGACACCTCGCTACCCTGACCGGTGTCGTTGACACCACGGCGGTTCCAGCCGATGACATAGCTACGCTCGTCCGAGCCACAGTTCCTGTACCTGAGCGCATACGCTCCACGGTCGACGAGCATGAGGCAGTGGTGGCTCGAGCAGAGGCGCACGTGCAGAGTCTCATGGCCGAGCTCCGGGAGGCCAGCAGCCGTTGGTACACTACAGATGCTTCTGCACGACAGGTTGCTGAGATGTGCATGGAGGATGTGCACACCCGTCTCGAGGCTGCGGAGTGGTCCCTACAGGATGCACATTGGCGACGAGCGGACGCACAGCAGCAGGTGGACGATTGGTTGTGCACTAGGGGCTCGGTGTTTCTGCAGGGTGTATGGGTTCCCGATGACAGCGACGATGCTGCAGCGGCAGATACACCGACGGATGACGACGTCTGGCCACCTGACACCCGAGTGTGGAGTGTGTCAGCAGCAGCCAGTGACTCCGCAGTACCACCCCCTTCTGGTGCAGCTGCTACGGATGCGGACGCGCTGAGTGGTGACGACCCCCTGCCAGCAGCTGGTGATCAAGCAGCAGCTGAGTCGCCTATTGGCGTGGAGAGCTTCCTACGCGACGAGGAGACGAGGATGCAGGAGGCGGTGACTCGCGCCGACGCGCACATGATGGAGGTCCACCATCAGATTCATTCCGCGACTGACTGCCTACATGCCGTAGATGCAGCTGGCCGCCAGGCTACCGCAGCAGAGCTCGACGAACTGCACACGCGTCTCGACGCAGCGCAGTCCGTGTGGCAGCATGCAGCACAGCAGCTGGCATGCATACGGGAGGCGATTCAGTTGGAGGAGGCCCTCAGCTCTGCCCTTGTCGCAGCACTAGGTGACGACAGCAGTGGTGACTACAGTGGTGACGACGACGACTGCGATGACGACGCCGTAGGGTGAGGCTATGTGCGCGCACATCTCACCAGCATCGCTGTCGCCATTGCTATTGCTGTGCAGGGTTATGTGGCCATGAGGGAGCCGTACTGTTAGCGTGTGCAGCCCAGGGGGAGTGTTGGTGTGTGGGCTTTGGCCTGACACTCTTGTGAGGACAGCGAGTTTGCTTGGAGGTGGCACGATGTTGTGATTGAGGTTATGCTGGTCTAGACCCGCGCACCTGGTGAGTTCCACCGATGTGATGTGGATACCCATTGTCCTCATGTGCTATGTGTGATCCATGCATGATGTGGTCGAGACCCGGATACCCGGAGACATTTTCCGGAGTCACGAGGAGACCTTGTTTCTTTGTCTCTCTTGCATGATGTTTGACACGTGTGTGTGATTGCCTTCGTGCATGGTTGAGACCCGGGCACTTGGTGGGATGCACCATTGTCGCGAGGAGACCCTGTGCTGTGGCATGCTTGATCAGTGCTTGCCATGATTGGTTTTCCGAGCCATCCTGTCCTGTCATTGCTCAGCCATTGTGGCCTTGACAAGTTTGTCAGCCAGGGGGAGTGTTGGTATGTGTGGCTTCCACCCGTCATGAGCCACAGCCGTGGCAGCTACAGGTGCACCCAGAGCTGATGGTGATCGGTGGCCGCATTGGAGATTGTGACTACTTGACGGGACTCCGGATCGTCCAGGGACTTACCCAAGAGCTTGTTGTGCTTTGTGCCGTTCTTGTACAGTTTACTGTGACCACTTGGCCGTGTCCATACTCGTGCAGATCCCTGAGGCAGGCAGCCCTGGTGACACCGGCGCGACGACAGGCGGCGGACTACCCATCTGGAGCTGACCGACCACTGTTCAAGAGCCCCAGATGTCACCGGGACTCCTTGTTGTGCCTTCTACGTCTTGCAGGCGCCTTTCGGCGGACTGGGCATGAGGCCCATTTGCATGTTTTTGCATTTTATACTCGCTGTCAGTCGATGGATGCATGCATGTGACCAGTCGTTGCGTGCGTCTTTTGATTCTACACGTCTAGTTTCAGACGGCGTAGGATTCTGACATGTGTGCGCAGAGTTACGGCCAAAACAGTGGTTTTGGGCCGGTTTTAGGACAGCTCTTGGACTGCCGCGTGCGACACCCGCCGTGCGCCGCGGCAGGTATTTATGCCCTGGACCTGTCAGTTGTCATTTCTCTCTGCATATGCTATATTGAAGCATTCTGACACTTTGACTTGTGTCTCCTAGCCAAACCCTTGCCGTTGTGTGTACGACCTGTGACTGTCGTCACCGTCTGACTAGGCACTGACGCCCGGTCAGCGGCTGTGCTGCTAGGAAGCTTCTACGCACTTTCTCATGGTATCAGAGCAGTGAGACAGTTCTCACTGAGCTGCGCAGCAGAGACGCAGCAGAGCAGCAGCAGTGAGAGTCACCGCTGCAGCAGATCTTCTGGGACCCGTCGGAGACGGCCGTTCGCCGTCCGCGCACTCTACCCACCACGTGAGATCGCAGCGACTGAGGCAGCAGTAGCCGCGTGTACCGCCACGCAGAGGTGTGTGGCGGCTGCGGTGCGTGCAGCCGCCACTTCCCCCCTTCACAGCCGCAGCAGCAGAGCAGCAGCAGTGAGAGTCACCGCTGCAGCAGATCTTCTGGGACCCGTTGGAGACGGCCGTTCGCCGTCCGCGCACTCCACCCACCACGTGAGATCGCAGCGACTGAGGCAGCAGTAGCAGCGTGTACCGCCACGCAGAGGTGTGTGGCGGCTGCGGTGCGTGCAGCCGCCACTTCCCCCCTTCACAGCCGCAGCAGCAGAGCAGCAGCAGAAGAGGCGGCGGCGGCAGCCGCGCAGCAGCAACGCAACAGCAGCGGCGGCCACAGCAGCGTGGCAGCAGCGACGGCAGCAGCAGCGCAGCAGCGGCATCGGCAGCAGCAGCGCAGCAGCGGCAGCGGCACAGCAGCAGCAGCGGCATTCGCGGCGGCAGCAGCAGCGCAGCAGTGGCAGCAGCAGCAGCGCGCGGCGGCGGTAGCCAGCAGCAGCGCGCGGCGGCGGCAGCCAGCAGCAGCTGCAGCGCACAACAGCAGCCGCCGCGCGCAGCAGCAGCGGCAGCAGCGCAGCCGCCGCTGCCACCGCTGCACACGCAGCTATGCGGCTGCTGCTGCAGCTGACAGCACAGCTGCAGCAGCAGCTGGGCGGAAGCTGCTGCGTAGCTTCCGCGGAGCTGCCGCGCTCCACCGCGCAGCGGCAGAACCGTGACCAGAAAGAAAAAACAAACAAAAACAAAGAAAACAAAAAAAAGGGACGAGCTGACGTCAGCATTGTTGGTTTCTGACGTCATCAGGTCGTGCTGACGTCAGCAACCACTTGCTGACGTCAGCATTACACTTAGCCAAATATTCAACTGAAAAGTCAAAAGTTGCCAGCGTTTCAACTCCCCGAGAAACGCAGACGGTTTTGAAATCCGGCAAACTTGACCTGTCGTCCCATAGTGAGCGGCGACATGAGTTCGCCCGACGACAAGGACAAGGGACCAGGTGATCCCTCCTCCTCTTCTTCAGGGGTATTGAGCCCTCGCTCGCAGGCCATTGAGGACCTGCGCAGCCAGCAGGAGGAGATGCGCCGTCTGCAGCGAGAGCAGACTGACGCTATCCGCACACTGACTGAGCTCCTACGCGCTCAGTCCACAGCTCCTCCACGGATTTCTGAGGGAGCTGCCGGCGTTGTGGCCTCCACCCAGCACTCGGCTCAGGTGCCCGTGACAGGTGCCCCGCCTGCTTCACCTCCTGGTGTGGTCTCCCCACCACCTACGGACCTCCTTGATGACGAGCCATTCATGCCAGGCTTTGAGGATGACTCCCAGGAGCGGGAGATTCGTCTTCTACAAGAGCGCCTCCGTCAGCTGCAGACGGGTATCCGACCTCCACCCGTGTCCCCGATACGATCGTCACCTGACTTCCCCAGTGATCACCCCCTTCCAGGAGTTTTTCCCGTCACTCGCCCTCCTCAGCCTGCGGCTGCTCTCCCCACGGAGCGGCAGCCAAAGGACTTTGAGGCACCACCTCCACGGTACATCAGCGAGGATGGATTTGACTGCTGGGAGATCCTGTTNGAGGATGACTCCCAGGAGCGGGAGATTCGTCTTCTACAGGAGCGCCTCCGTCAGCTGCAGACGGGTATCCGACCTCCACCCGTGTCCCCGATACGATCGTCACCTGACTTCCCCAGTGATCACCCCCTTCCAGGAGTTTTTCCCGTCACTCGCCCTCCTCAGCCTGCGGCTGCTCTCCCCACGGAGCGGCAGCCAAAGGACTTTGAGGCACCACCTCCACGGTACATCAGCGAGGATGGATTTGACTGCTGGGAGATCCTGTTTCAGGTGTGGGCCACTTCTGAGGGAGTGTGGCCTTACTACCACAGCCCATACCAGTCTACAGATCCAGCACAGGTGCTGACAGCAGCCCGGGCCATGCGAGGGCTTCTCTACGCAATGCCACGCGAGACTGTCGTTGACTTTCGCCCCTTCCTCGGCGAGGCTGGCACAGGCACCGGAGCTGATCCTCGTGGAGGCTGGGATCTGGCGTTGTCCCTACTGGCCGCAGAGACGCACGCCACGCGTGCGTCACACATTCGCGCTTTCCACTCTCTCCGTCAGGGACCAGCGGAGCCTGCAGCGGATTACTGGCGACGCGCCATGCGTATCTACACGCGCCTGGGGACCTCAGGAGGCACACAGCTGTGGGAGCTTCGGACGATCATGCTCGGAGTTCGCCTGGAGTACACCGACATATTCACACGGTACAGCGACGCTGCTCTCGAGCCTTTCTTAGCCACCCTGCAGCTGCTCCCTTGGGCCCATCAGCTTTTCCTCCAGGTGACGTCGGCCTGCGAGGCAGCAGTAGCACATCAGGAGACTTCCCTCACTGCAGCAGTCCTCACCTCACCACCATCTTCCCTCCTGCAGTCACCCTCACCTTCCTCCATCACGACCTCATCTTCCTCCTCCTCTTCGACCCCGTCTACACCCACGCAGATGCAGGGCAATGCAGCAGCTGCCCAGGGGAAGAAAAAGAATAGGAAGTGTGGATCGGGTCAGCAGCAGTCGACATCCAGTGGTGGCAGTGGCCGTTCCGTGCACTGCTACAACTGTGGAGGTGCCCATCGCTATACCGAGTGCCAGCACCCGCTCGACTGGGAGCGCATCACTCGCGGACTTTAGGCTGCCCATGCTGCTCGCACCGCGTCCGGCACGTCGACCGCACACTCCTCTGGACGCGCGGCGACTACGATTGCAGCTGTTCCTGCATCCTCACCGGCGAGCAGCAGTGATCCAGACCCATGTGACCGCACCATCGCCGAGCTTCGTCATCTTCTGGCGCTTCGCTTTCAGGGAGGTGCGAGTGTGTTGTCATCGTCGAGTGGGTCACAGACTGCTTGTTCGTCCGTCCTCGTGACTCGTGATGACACGTGTGGGGGAGCACAGTCCGCATGTGATGATGATGGGCCTGACTGCACTGACTGGATTCATGAGTCTCACCTTCGTGATGTACGTCGTTCCNTCCCACTGACGGCTCAGCGTCCCTCTGATGCCGAGTGTTCTATTGCTCGTTGTACAGTGACGTCCACCAGTCGTGACTCCGGTGGCACTTGGATCATCGATTCCGGTGCCACCCACCACATGACGTGTCGTCATACTGACTTTGTGGTACTTGGTCCTGTCACGACTGTCGGTTTTGTTCGTACAGGTTCTGGTCAGTCCTTACCGGTTCACGGTGTTGGGGTTGTATGCTTTGATGGTCCGTCTGGCCCCCTGTATCTCTCTGACGTGCTGTTTGTGCCTGATCTTGAGCTCAGTCTGCTGTCTGTGCGTGCCTGCACTCTGATGGGTCTCTCCGTCGAGCATACCGCTGATTCAGCAACTGTGACTGCTCTTGACACCCGTAGCATTGTCCTGCGTGCTTCAGTCATAGATGATTTGTATCGCATTGCTCGGCCCTCCTCCCCTTGCTCTCCCTCCTCCTCTGGTCGCGTTTTTGTCACTGGTGCTCTCTCCCTGGAACACCAACGGTTGCTTCACCGACGTCTGTGTCACGTGGGCTCCGACACTGTGTCGAAGCTCATCCGGACACAGCCCGCTCTTGGTCTTGACGTGGCTTCTTTCGAGAAGCCACCCAAGACCGACTGTCTTTTTTGCGCTCAGGGTAAGATGCACCGGTGCACTTACCCTGATTCGCGTTCCCGAGCGCTGAGGCCCCTCGAGTTGGTCCACTCGGACCTGCTCGGTCCTCTCCCGGTCGAGTCGCTGNGGTATGTTCTGACGCTGACTGATGACTTCACCCGGATGCGGTGGGTCTACAGTCTGCGTCAGAAGAGCGACGCCGCCCTTGCGGTTCGGCTCTGGCTCGTGATGGCTGAGCGTCAGTCTCGCCACACGCTACATACCTTTCGCTCGGATCAGGGCGGCGAGTTCCTCGGCGAGATGGACTCCTTCTTTGCTGAGCACGGCATTTTTCACCAGGTCTCCGCTCCTGCTACCCCACAGCAGAACGGTGTATCTGAGCGCTGGAACCGCACCATGGAGGATGCGGTCCGCGCCATGCGGTCTGAGTGCGGTCTCCCGGAGTCCTTCGCATTCGAGGGCTTCGCCTACATGACTTGGGTCTAGAACCGCCTCCCGCATGGTCCGCTTCCGGATCATGTTACACCGTACGAGCTCTGGTTTGGCCACCGTGCCGATCTTCGTCTCGCACGCGTCTGGGGATCCCTGGCCTCCGTATGGTACACCGAGGACCAACAGGGGTCCAAGGTCTCCCCTCGGGGTCGCTTGTGTGCCTTCATCGGCATCTCCCCGCGGTCGAAGGCCTGGCGCTTTTGGGACCCCACTCGCCGTCGTGTCATTGAGTCCCGTCACGCGCTGTTTTTTGAGTCACTCACATACCGTGATCTGACTTCGATCACAGCGCTCTCTGCAGCTCATGTCCCCTCCTGTGAGGGTCCTCGGCGGATGGGGGAGACCTCTTCGCCAGCGACCATTCCTCGCCAGGCTCATGTGTCCGCTCGAGTCCCCTCTCGATCTCCAGCACTTGATGATCCGGCTATCATTGCCGTTGGTCCAGAGATCCCGCCTGTCCAGCCAGCTTCGCACCCCACAGGTACCACTGCTCCCACGCCTCCTCCTGCATCACCTTCTGTGTCCACTGGCACCCCTGTTCCGGCGTCTCACCTAGCCCAGTCCACTCATGTCTCTACGTCGGCTGACACTCCTGTCTCAGTGTCCGGGCCAGCCTTGCCCGCTGTCATCCCCAGCTCAGTGTCCCCCACACACGCATCTCCGCGCACGGCATCTCCGACTGCCTCGTC
>SZWC01026793.1:4288-30536 GCA_023375785.1 Penium margaritaceum
AGAGAGAGAGAGAGAGAGAGAGAGAGAGAGAGAGGGAGAGAGAGGAGAGGAGACAGGAGAGACGGCTCGAGATATTCACAAGCCCTCGAAAGACTGGACACCGTCGGCAACCAGGCCTGCAAGACGACACGCCAGAGCCCACAAGTCTCAGGCGCGAGCCGGTCGGCAGGGCAGTTGCGCACACAGGCGCGAAGCTCAACTGAGGAACACACGCGCGCGATCAGCTATGCGCACGGGTGCGATCTGCTGCCAGCTGTCTTGCTGCTGATGATGGCTGCGAGCAAGCAGCAAAAACTACCAAGACAATGCGCGAAGCTACGCCGAACGTTCCGCGCTCACAGCTGCCCGCCCCAGCGACGTCTCTCACGGCTCCTATGCTCGAAGTGCGTTGCGAGCGCACCTGTGCGGGAAGAAGCAGTGGCGGAGACGGCCGCTGCCGCTGCCGCTGCCTGCGTGGTGCCGCAGAGGACGGATGTTAACGGAGGCCCCATCGGGAGCGATCGACGGAGGTCGAGGGCGAGGGCGCAGGGCTAATCGTTCCAATGCTGGATGCTTACCGCCGACGATGACCGAGTTCACCGACGCGTAGCGCTCCGCAATCGTCCGTTTTCCGAAGCCCTGATGAGGAAAGGTTGATTGTACGTGAAACGCGGATGAGTAAGAGGTTCCCCTGGCCAAGGTATCCCTGCGTGAGCTCACGACTGCTGACTGTTGACTCATCGCCGATGTGTCCCTTCTACCGCCTCCTCCCAACCCAAACGTCGCACCAAGCACGCAGTTTCGCCGTAGGTGCAAAGCTTGGGTGGACTCCCTCGGATCTCAGCGAGGCACGTCGTTCGTCTTTGCCCGATGCATATGCCTAAGCGTGCGCAGAAGCAGTTTCTCCGTGTCTCAGGCGTACCGGCGTCTTGGCACACGTCGACCATGCATGCCTGCAGTGTCAGTGCAGTGCATGCACAGGCCGACTTGTTTGCACGACGACTTTCGGACCACGTGTACTTCTGGTACATCCTTTCTCCTTATTCCTCTTTTTTCTGAGTTTCTGATGAAGACGATGGCAAACCGCAACGTCTGATACGAGTAAGGCCGAGTTTCACGCCGCCAAAAGCTGCGGGTTGACGAAACAAATCTGAGTTTTTTTAGTACAGGGCACGCGGCAGGTCCAGCATGGAGCGTGCCACGCTGGCCCTCCCTTTGAGGAGACGACGTGGCACAGAGGCCATGGCATGTCTGAGCACGCGCCACGAGACTCGACCGCGATTCGGGTCACGGGCTAGCGAGGAACTGGGATTGTTTATTTTGGCAAACATTTCTAAGAACGTCACCTTATGGTCCCCCCCACTGACCGAGGAAAATGCAATTTTAACAATGTTTTGAAAAGGGCACGCAAAAACGTCACTTTCTTAATGCAGCACACAATAAGGTCACTTTCTTGGAGGAGCACGCAAAAAGGTCACTTTTTCGGAGGGGCACACGAGAAGGGAACTTTTTTGGAGGGGCACGCAAAAATGGCACTTTTCTATGGGGACACGCAAAAAGTTGTAAACGCAAAAACGTCACTTCTTGGAAGAGCGTACAAAAATGTCACTATCTTCGTGCATGCGCCACGTCAGCGAACATTTCATCAAAATCATGTACCAAAATCAGTGCCCATTTCTTCGTTCTCTCTCTTTAAAAAAAAAATTGAATGCGATGATGTGTTGCAAACTTAAGATCTCGCACGTAGTGTTTCTAGGTTGACAAAATGGGACCTTAACTGGGAGCTCCCACCACTTCTCGCTCGCTTCAACTTGCTAACCTTGGCTTGTTGAATTACATTGTATGGGGAACATGAAAATGACACACTTTCTAAAAGGACAGTCAAAAAAGTCACTTTTCTTACGCACATACAAAAACGTCGCTTTTCTGATAAACACACAATTGTGTAACTTTTTATAAACAAGTTAAAATTGGAGAACTAACACCGCAAAATAATTTTTTATCATTTTGGTGGATTTTACAGCCCATCATTCATGTTTTCGTGCATCGTTTTATGAGGTTTTCAACTTTTTTTATGATGGGTGCCCTAAGCTTGGGGAGCTCAATGATGGTGACATGCATGAAATTATATCATGTGCCCTCCTCCTCCTCCCCCTCGGAGGAGGATCCCCCTCGGAGGAGGAGGACGTTATATGACATAATTTCATGCATGTCACCATCATTGAGCTCCCCAAGCTTAGGGCACCCATGTATCATAAAAAAAGTTCCAAACCTCACAAAACGATACACAAAAACATGAATGATGGGCTATAAAATCCACCAAAATGATAAAAAAAAATTGCGGTGTTAGTTTGCCAATTTTCACTTATTGATAAAGAATGACATAATTGTGTGTTTATCACAAAAGTGACGTTTTTGTACGTCCGTAAGAAAAGTGACTTTTTTTACTGTCCTTTTAGCAAGTGTGTCATTTTTGTGTTCCCCATACAATGTAATTTAACAAGCGAAGGTTAGCAAGTTGAAGCGAGCGAGAAGTGGTGGGAGCTCCCAGTCAAGGTCCCATTTTGTCAACCCAGAAACACTATGTGCGAGATCTTATGTTTGCAACACATCATCGCATTCTGTTTTTTTTAAAGAGAGAACAAATAAATGGACACTCATTTTGGTACATGGTTTTGATAAAATGTGCGCTGACGTGGCGTATGCACGAAGATAGTGACATTTTTGTATGCCCTTCCAAAAAGTGACGTTTTTGCGTTTACACCTTTTTGCGTGTCCCCATAGAAAAGTGACATTTCTGCGTGCCCCTCCAAAAAAGTGACCTTCTCGCGTGCACCTCCGAAAAAGTGACCTTTTTGCGTGCTCCTCCAAGAAAGTGACCTCATTGTGTGTTGCATTAAAAAAGTGATGTTTTGTGTGCCCCTTTCAAAACATTGCTAAAATTGCATTTTCCTCCCCACTAACCCCTCTAAAGCGTGCCGCCGCAACCGTTGCAGCCCCCCACACGACCATACGATGGAGAAGCCCTGTCGCCCATTCCTGCAGAGGTGCGGTTATCGCCAGCACGTGACGCATTGAGATACAAAGCGAGAAAAGTGCAATTCTAGCCATGTTTTTAAAGCAACACACAAAACTGTCCAATCCCTACATAATCTTACACAAATGTCCAGCCGCCAAGTAGCACACAAAGATAACATTTCTATCCACACTCCATACACCCAACCATCCACTTCCACTCACAGTCCTAGCATAAACTTTCTAACCCCCCTCTCCCACGTCACCCAATGACTACAAAACAACCTCAAATACATTTCTCACACCCATATACACAAGTACATATTTTTTCATACAATACACACCAAGCCATACACATCCACATAAACTTCCCACATACACTTTCCACCCTTCCCCCTCGATCCCATCACGACTCATCACAACACTCAAATTGATATACACGAGTGTAACTGTTTTACACACAATCCACATACTACCGACCATATATTTCCACATACACTCCCCTCATACACTTTCCACCTCCACACCCTCTCACTCTCCCCCCTTGCTCAATGACAACCAACCTACCTCAAAAACACCACTCAACCTAATGCACACGTATGATTTACCAAAAACAATCAATACACCCAGCCATACATATCCACTTACACTCCCCACGTACAATTCCCTCCCTTTGATCATAAAACTAACAACCACCCGCCAAATCACTCAAAACCAACATACACAACTGTATATTTGAACACACAAGCCACACATTTGGGAATACTTCTCCTCTTGCAATCCCCTCATACACTTTCCAACCCAAGCTCCCCTTCCCATCTCCCTTGCCCAACCTCCACCAACAAATATTGAACGCATCATTCAAACCAGTATACACGAGCACAAATTTCTAAACAAAAACCATGTACCCAAGCATACACCTTCATTGAGAATCCTCTCATACAATTTCTACCTCCACAAACCCCCTATCCCACCCCATCCAATTACCACCAACCAACCTCAACACATTAATCATAGCGGTGAAACAAGACGTCCCGGCTAAAAGGGGAGGGGGAATCATTGCGTCCTAGAGGTACAAGAGTCCCTAGAATCCATGAAGAGGCATTGTTGTCCTTATGTTTGTGGCTCGCAACACGTTGACCTAATGCTCTTTCTAACATTCACCCGGGGGTATTCGGACCACCTGCCCCAACCACATGTGTTTCGTTTCCAAAGGTCATGAAAAACTCAGCCACTTTCTAGAGTAGTTGAAAGAAGTATCGAGAACAATATAAATGTTTCTGTACCATTTGGTCCACTTCTCAACTGTGCTAGACTTTCATAATACCAGGCCTCAAAATTCTTGAAACCCCTCAACTTCTTGGTGGAGTTTCTCAAAGTGACCACTCACAACAAGACGCCGCATGTGTCGCTGAGCTCGAGCGCCAAAAACCCACCATATGCCTCTTATTCTCTTGGCGATACATACGTGCGCTTCACTTGTCCGACACTTGTCATTGAAGTACACTAAATGCTTAATAACATTTGTCCCAATTCCTTGAATCATCTACTACTCTGCACCCCATCCCTGCTAACCACCCGCGTTTTTCTCTCTACAACACTACATACCGCTCGACGCAACATCCACTTTCTACTCGCCTTATCACTTTGGGTCCATATCTCAACTAATCTTCCCATCCTAAACTTAGGGAAGGATTTGAAATAGCTCAAAAACTTCGGGGTACTTTGATGGCGGTCAACCCAACTATAGGCGATGAACCGATGCCTTGTTGCTGTTATTGATTGTATGGGTCCCACATCTCCCCACAAAATTTTATTGGTATGAGGGTGAGTGTATGTGAAGGATCCCTAGAAACGGCCGGTTCACACTACCAAACGTTTTTGGAGATAATGAAACTCAAAAGGCAACTAGTCCCAAGGATGACATAAAACTAGTCAAAAATAGTACCAATAGTTTTGGCCTGTATTAAGTCAGGATTGTTTTTAGGGTTCAGGCTCACAAGTAGTGGATTTTTATAGCCACTGATCTAAGCTTTCCCGGACACAAAGACATGCCAGATTTGAAGCTTCTTGGCATATTCTATGGCTTCTAGAGTGTCGCTTGGTATGATATCCTTTTTCCCCACCTAGGAAGGCAGCCCTTCCCTCCTCTAGAATATTCTACCCCTTGCTAGATTCCACAGCTTGGTTCTAGTAGGTGGGAAGGTATCCAAAAGACCAAGGAACCTCTCGATTCCTTGTGGACCAAATTACCCCTTCTAGAAGGTGTGCCACCTTCCCGGACCTTCCCCTAGCCTTATGGAAACTTTAGAGAGCATCTCTAGAAGTTGAGCTAGCTTCTTGGCACCTATTTTCTACCTCCGTTGAAGCAGGGGAGAAACTCCATTAGCAGGACTTGAACCTGTGCCCTTGTCTCTAGAGGTAGACACCATTAACCACTAAGCCACTTGGGCTTTTCTTTTGGGTGTTTCTTTTGGGAGTCACTCCTGCCATGGTGAGGAGCGCAACTCCAACAATCTCCTCCTTGCGCATCACCCATGGCGGCTGCCCATGCTGAACCTAAAGATCAAGAGGCTTGGACAAGACCAAGTTCCATGCATGTAGCATCATGCATGTCCTTCGGTTGCGCCTTCGTCATGGCACCAGCAAGCATGTGCTTTGTGCCATAGTGCACGAGTACCACATCACCCTTGGAAACAAGGTCACGTGCAAAGTGATACCTGATCTCTATGTCCTTGGTTCTGTAGTGTAGCACATGGTTCTTTGTCAGGGTGATGGTGCTCATGTTGTCAACCTTGAGCACTGTTGGCTGCTTTTGCGCACACCGATCTCCTTGAGCAATTGTCGCAGCCATGTCGCCTCCTTTGCCACTTTGTAAGTGCGATAAACTCTTCCTCAGTGGTGGACATCGCAACACAACCCTGCTTCTATAAGATCCACTTGGAGCCCATAGTTTTCTTGCCTTCCAGCTGATCTACTAGCTATCATGCGCAGTTTTCCTCGTGGGAGGCGTGCTCACATTTTTTGCTCCCTCCAACTCAGCCCTTTCATTCAGCTACAATGCCTCCTTCATATTCAGGCTCCTCTTGCATGAAGAAGGCTTGTGCAAACCCAATCCAGATTCCCTTCTCGGCATCCGACCTCTCAGTTCTTTTCCGCACACGGCTGCTCGCTTGGGGCTGTTGAGGCAGTTGTTGTTATTGCTATCCCCTCTCGGCGCCATCCTGTCTAAGCGCCTGCTCTCCCTCTCTTGGAGATCTTGGAGACACTGGCTGGCTCCTCGCCTCTTGGTCTAACTCCGGTGTTTCGGACTCCTCATCCAAACTTGTCGGAGTAAAATCGCCTGCTCATCCATCCCTTGGACGATCCTTTCCAGTTCGAGCTGACGTGAGGACGTCGCCTTCATTCACATCCTCCGGTGTCTCCCTCTCAAGGACAGACATCCACTCCCCCCTCAAGGAGAGACCTGCCTCCTTGTCTATCCAACAGCTTATCTCGTCAGACATGACATCACGACTTTGCCCAACTTGATGCCTCCTTAGGTCAAAGAGCCGGTACGCCTTGCTTCCGCTCTCATACCCAAGGAAAATGAATCCGGGGGTATGCGGGTCCAGCTTGCTCCGCCCTTCTTGTGCCTACACAACCGCATGTGGAACACAACCAAATGTGTGGAGGTGACCCACCACCAGCTTCCTCCTGCTCCACACCTCTTGCAGCGTCTTCCATGCCTTGCTCTCCTTGTCCTTCAATGGCTTGGTTAGTGTAAGATTCATGATGTATGCCGCTGTCCGTGTCAGCTCCGCCCAATACCGTTGTGCAATGCTAGCGTCGTTCAACATGGATCACACCATGTTATGGATTGTACGATTTTCTCTCTCTCTACGACATTGTTCTTCTACAAGGAATGTAGAGTTTTTTTCCGCCACTCAACCCCCTTGCTCCTCATCCACCCAAGGTAGCATGCATATTCACCGCTGTTGTCACTTAGGAACGTCTTCACCTCCAACCATGTTTGATGCTCCACACGTGCCACAAACTCTTGCATGCAAGTGAGGACCTTGCTCTCTTGCTTCACGGGATTGAGGTAGAGTTTACGGCTGTGGTCATCGATGAAGGTGAGGAAGTAGTGAGCTCCACTAATGGAGCTCCCAAGTGGTCCACACACATTTGTGTATACCACTGTAAAATATACTCATGCACGTATCTCCTTGGCCACAAACGGTTGCCGAGTTGCTTTGCCGACAACACATGGCTCAGATACGGTCTCCTTGGTTCCTTCGAGGCTTCTGATTTGGAGACCCCGCACCACCTCCCTCTTTGCCATCTCCTTTATCGTTGAAGCAAATACATGGAAAATTTGGCGATGCCATAGGTCAAGGTCCACTTCATCACTTGTTGCGAGGTTATATCTGTCGGACTCCACCCGACTGCTGAGGATCTTGGTGCATAGCAGGTACAAGTTGTCCTCCCTATTGGTGTGTACAATCATCTCGCCTTTTCCCTCCTTGTAAATGATGGCCTCCTTTGTAAAAAGCACCTGAAGTCCCTTGTCAGTGAGGCGGCTGATGGAGGGCAGGTTCGCCCCAAAGTTTGGCATGTGGAGCACATTGTGGATTGTGCTTGTAACAGATTTCCCATCCACCATTGACTCAATGTCCATTTCATGTGAGAGCACACACAGTTTTCCAACCCTCAAAGTAGCACAAATCATTTACGGTTCAAAAAATTCCACTCGCAAAAACTCACACAAGAATTTCCATTGCGCACAAGCCATGCCACGTCGATAGTTGGCTCTCAAAGAACGTTGGTATCCTTTCTACTTTACAGTGGTTGCTTCTCTATAAAACAAATCTGTTCTAATTCAAGGTAAAAGGTGCGACTTTAACTACTTGCTAATTAAGACGCCATATCCGTACTGCAAATTCTGTCACAAATGAGTGGTGTTATTCATCCCCACATCATTTCTTCAAAATGTCCCCTTCTTCTTTCCCCCTATATCAGAACCCCTTAACTCTGTGCTCCCTCCACCGCTACTACCCTCCCCCCCATACTGACCCCTCCAGAGCATGGTGTCGCAATCATCGTAACCTCCCATACCACCATACAATGGAGATGCCTAGCCGTCCATTCCAAGAGATGTGCGGCTACCTTCAGCATGTGACGCATTGAGGTACAAAGCTCCTTGTGTACGCAATGGAATTCCTCGTGGTTTGAGGTGTTCACGGCAAAATGGTGAAGCTACGGACACTTCATATTCAATCTTATGCTCCAAATCTGTAGTAAACCATGTGCTCTCTATTACAGACGGAATGGATGCTGAGCATTGTGGACCGCAGTGATTGAGAGTCTTGGACACTCAATCGGTCACTTCCAACACTCACAAGCCAAGTGTAAATTCAAGTCACATGGCCCCGGTCGGAGCTGCATTCCACACAATGAGCAGTATACCCACCCTCTCTTACATCAAACGGAGCGTAGATGGTGAACATGTATGAGTTGCGACAACACCATATGGGAATTTGGGACACTTGAGCAATTTGTTATTAGTGGTAAATGCTCTTCGATCATCCGTGTTGAAAATGACCGAATACATGTACATTACTCTTGAATTACAGGTGAGACGTAGTTGGGGTCGTTGGGTCGATAATTGAACAATACGTGTAAAGTCGCATCGTGAGTGGTCGGATCGAGAAGCGCCAACGAGGAATCGGGGGAGTTCAAAGATTGACGGTGAAGATGCAAGATGCATCTTTATACATCTCGATGTATCTCAATGCATTAAGCAGTCGGCCGAAAGGTCGTGACACATTTGTAGATGATTATGGAAAGTGGTCAAAACTCTCAAAACGTGGGAGAAGGGTTGTCGGAGGACGAGTGCTCTTGGTCGAATCGCCCTAAACCGTCGGAGCAAAAATCCAGGTCTCGACGTGCGGTGGGCTGATTGTGTAGTGACAAAAATTCCCAGTTGGAAGGATTAGGGACTCGTGCATGTCTGGTGCATAACACTTCCTCCTTTTTAGCCGTTACGTCTCGGCGGACATAGAGATGTAGCCCGGTGACGGTGATAATACCTGTCAATTAGATGATCAACGTCATATAGATTGTTGTAAGGTTCTCAGCTGTTATGCGCACCATCGTAGTCGTGCCAGCTAACAAGTTATACCGTCGTTTTGCCACGTTGCCAATGGTTGAGGATGTCCTTGATGGCGTTCTCTATGTCCTCGTGCACTTGAATAGGAGGAGGGGGGGACACATAGGAATGATTTCGCTACACAAACAAAACATGGAATAGTTAGGGGCATACAAGTGAACACATGTGCACAAATGGAAATAAGAACATTGCATGGAAAAGAACATGACCTATTCCCAGACAAAACGTCCTCTGCGGATCCGCTTCTGTCACAGTTGCACCTCATTCTGAAAAGAGTCTGAGGGGGAGGAGCTGTCGTTTGGCTCCCACTCCTCAGTCTTGGTCGTCACATAGTCTGAAGCCTCATACTCCTCTGACCAATCAGAGGAGGATGGGTCGTTGTCTGTTTTGTTATTTGCAACTGCCTCAAGACTCCCAGGGTTGTAAACCTGGGAGGAGACCGTGAGGTCTGTTGTTTCACCCGCCACATCATGATCTGCCGCTGCTGCTTCCGCTGCTTTACCCGCAACATCACTTCATGTTGCATGATCACCTGATGTTGCTGCTGCTGCTACTTTCTGGGTTTTTTGCATCTCTCATTGTGCTTTGTTGTGTCCTCCTGGCTTGTGTACATCGGCGTGTTGATGACTGACGGTGAGACTCGACGCTGCTGGAGAGTCATCCGGTGGAGCTGACGCACGCTGAGGCCTACACGCATTTCACTCAAGCCTCCTCCTTGCGGCGACGTGCTCAGCTCCATCGGTAGGCCTCCTCGACGGTCGGGCCGGCGACGGCCACTGCCACTACAGATGTTGTCTGCATGCACCCAACGTTGGATCTAACTGTACCATTGTGTCTAAAGCTTCATACTCTGCTTAGGGTCCAAGTCTCATTTTAGCATGGCACTGTTTCGCACAATGGATTATCGTAGGCACTACCTGGGTTCGGGCAGCCATAACTCCTCGCTCTTTTTTTTCTAGATGTTTCTGACCACGAGACTCTGTTTGGAGCATTGGTATTATGGTATTGTCCAGTTTTCAGGCAAAACGGACGACATCCAGGTTTTGGGCTGTCGGCCATCTGTCAGGGCTCACCGAGAACATCATGCCTGCTAGAAAATAGGTCTATTTTCTGATTGGCTGGTTAGCTCAGTAACAAGCTTTAAAAAGCTGGGAGGGGGTGCTAGAATTTGGAGGGTTCTCCCATTGTTGTTCATTCTTCATTCCTAACCAGTCACTTTCAGTTTTCAACTGCTTTCTGGCGCTAACACTGGCGGCACACTGCTGAGTAACAAACCCAGAGCTCTCAGACTTAGATTCTAGAGTGACAGATTGAGGGGGCAGTAGACTAAGCAACAAGCGTGGAAGCCCGCACACTACATCAACAACACTACTACTCCAACCTGCACTTTAGTAATTTCTAGCTTGGTGACAGAGCCAAAGCGTAGGAGCATAAGCAGACAACTGGCGTACAGGTGCCTGACTACATTGATAGACCCTTCATACACGCCAGTGCAAGGGACATGCTGCCGGATTTTTTCCAGCAGCATTGGCCCACTCGGTGGCGGCGTCAGATTTTTTCCAACGGCCATTCGGCTAGTGGAAATGCTGCCAGATTTTTCCGGCAGCACTGACCCCCACACGTGAAGCAAGGAGGTGAGCAACACACTACGTCAAACACCTACCGGTGACGCGATGACGTCACCCCGGTGTAGTGAGTGGTAGTAGCAGCAAGCAGCAGTAGCAGCCTGTAATAGCAACAGTAGCTGGCAGCAGCAGTGTGAACCAAAGGGCGCCCGGTGTGACGGTCACACGCCGAGCCCTTGAGATAAACCTCCCACCCTTGACCCCTTGGTATGTGAGCAACCTCTTGAGATGTCGCACGGCCCTCTCCTAACAGCAAGGCTGCTGCTAGTGATCGAGGTTCCCGCCGTGCGACTCTCCCAGCGGCGTTTGCACCAAGGTGCGCTACGGAAGACTTGTAGGATCAAATGGACGTGTGCGAGGCGATGCTTGGAGAACAAGGAGAGCTGGACAACGAATTAATCCTTTAGACTTGATAGATCAGTACAATGCAATGTACAGAGTCTCTGGATAAGATTGGCATGCCTAGAACAACCCCTAGGCTTCCTTATGTACCAGCCTTTATGTGCCAGCTGACATCTCCTTGGCCCTCCAAAATCTTCTACTGAGGAGCACTCATGGAAATAACACACACATCATGTAGTACGTGCCGCGAGCTTTCCAACGCCTCAATCCGTGGAGAAATGGCTAAGTTATGGTCGTTTGAGTCCTCCACCCGTGACGACCGCTGGCAGCACCGCCAGCGAAGGTCACGGCCACCCGAAGCGCCCTTGCTTGCGAATGCAGCTCTAGCCGCCATCCCAAAGCGCCCATGGATCCTAATGAATCTTGCCTCATTGGCTAAGTATCCATCCAGGGGCGCTTTGACTGCAGTGGGCGAGAAAGTCGCTCCGCCTCGTTGGGGTCGAACCGGTACTCCCGTCCATTTTCCGGACGCGCACCACCCAACTTTGCCCGGCCGTATCTTTCTCGTCCTTGCACTGAATATCCCAGTTCTTGGACCATACCTGCACGGTTCTTCACGTAGAATACAATTATGGCCTCAAAGAAGGTGTTTGATGCTATCAGGGTGATTATAATGCCACCTCGACCGGCGGGTCTCATAACATTACTCCCCCATCTGAGGCGCGCCATCGCGGTGCGCTCTTGGTAGACTCAGAAGGCGTCATCCGCACCACCACTCCGGCTATTGGAATCCAGCAGCTGTGTATTCACAGGTATCTGCCACCCTTTGCCATTCCAACAATGTACGGAACGAGCAACACATTCGTCCAACCCGCCACCAACACCCGTGGAGGAGTTGTTCCCGCAGTTGTAGCTGTTGCGATCCAGCAACACCTTCATCCACCAAGAACCCCCTTGGCCTTCCAGTGCTTGTCCGCCAGTCGCAGCATCCACCGTTGTATCATGAGAAGCCGCATGACCATCTCCTTGCAGTCAACCACTGCTAGTGACCTAGGTTACTGCCATGCAACGTCTCATCCTCACCTCGCCGACGTGGCAAAGTAAGATTCCGTCCCCTTCACGACCACAAGATTGCACAACCAATCCGGTTCCAGACTCCAAGCATGCAACGAGTCCCGGCCGACAAAGAAGACGTAGTCATCCATTGGGCACGTACGAAGAACACATCGCACGCAATACTGCCCACATGGATAGGTTGCTTGACAAGAGGTCTGATGCACGCCACCAATATGGACATCCGCCACACTACCGGTGCCCCCTCCAAGGTGCAATGCCAGCCCCCTCCTTGCAGTCAAGTTGTCGTAGAAGCCGTAACCCGCGCCGCCACCTGCAGACCGCACAACTTCCTCCGACCCTCGGAACCCTAAAACCAGAATCCCAAGAACCAGCCGTAGGAAAACCCCTAGAACTGCCGGGCCTTCCTTCAACCCGCAATAGCGAACAAACAGCACCATAGTAGGAAAAATGCCGTTCTGGCATGGTGCTGATTTGGTGGGTGAAGGATGTACAGCAGCAAGAAACCTGCCCCTCACTGCTGTTGCCCAATGCCCTGCTTCGCCTTACGCTTGGGGCTCTCCTTCCTACGGTGACCCTCCTGACCGCAGCACCAACACTTGGCCCTCGGTCCCTGTTGCCCGTCCAAGCCTCATTGCTCCCCTCGGATCACATCCACTTCCATGGGCACAGTCTGATCTGGTTGCTCCACTCAAGACTGTGGTGCAAATCTGCTCCGGCTTGCATTGTAGTCGACCGCGTCGAAGCGTTCTGCTGCCGAAACCAGCTCTGCAAAGGTCCGCAATCCGAGCACCGCGAGTTCACGTTGGACGTGCGGCTTCAGGCCGTCATGGTAGCGGTCATACGCCTCCGTGTCCAAGAGGTTGTCAATCTCCGCCGCCAAGGCCATGAAGCATGTGGTGTAGTCCTGGACTGATCCGCCTTGCTTGACGTGCTTGAGCTTGTCCCGTGCGACCCGGCTGCCATTGAGGAGGTCAAAATGCGCCTGGAGCATCGTCTCGAGCTGCTCCCACGTCTCTAGCTTCTCTCTCAATGCCCGCGTACCGAGCTGCACTTCCCGCCCCAGCGGTAGACTCAACAGTGGCTGAAGCCATGCACCGGCCCCCAGCCCGTCCAGCAACCCAGCTGCGTTCCGCCGGCACAATGCCGACTACCACTGCAACGCCATTCCTTGGAGCATCGTAGGAGCATACTCCAGTCTCGTGGCATCTTCTACCACGGGAACGCCCAATGCTGTGAAGTAAGAGTTCACCGGGAAGAGCCACTTGCGTGCACTGCCCTTTCCGGTGTAGAACTCCGGCTCTTTCGGCTTTGGCCGCCGAAAGGTAGGTGTGGATGCCAATGCAACACCCCCCAATGCACTGCTCCCTTGGCCGACGCACATCGCCTCAACGTCCGCGCGCAGTTGCTTGTTCTCTTGACGCAACTCTTCAAGAGCACGCCTGATCTCCTCCATGAGGAAAGCCTGGTCAAATGCCACTGCCGCCATGGTTCTGGTTATGACAGATTTTGTTTTTGGCCAACCGCAGTTGTGGCAGATTGGCTGCCTCCCTTGGGTCTGCGCAAGACCGAGCAAACGTCCACGTGCTCTGATACCAAATGTGAACCGAGGGACGCCCGGCGTGCATTTATGGTCGATCATCCCAAAAGTACACACTGATAAACCAGTGTACAAATCTACAACATATGGGGAGGATGTTTCATGGAAATAAGTTCCCATTAATAGGAATGCTTCCTGGAAGTTACGTGTACATCCTTGATACACAAGTATTTCAATGTATAATACCCTGGAAGCTTCATAGACATTCCTTTGACTTCTCGTGTTTTTCAAGTTATCTTCCAATTCTAATACTTCTGATTTACGAGCAACAAATATGTGATAGACATGTACTTGTTGAATGTGACCTATTTTGTGTTCATACGCTATTCATGTTATGCTTGTTTCATCTTACCAAACCTACTTGTGTGGTCCTTTGTTGTTAAGTGCACTTAATGTCTTTTGATTCCAGTGGACGAAGTATTCATGTTATGGGTATTTGGGTCCAAAAGATACACTTGCCTCCATGTGTACGGGGTGAGAATTTCCACTAGGATATAGCGAGGCGACTTTGCCCTCGGATTCAAACCTCGCCAACTTCGAGAGTGACGTCGCTCCCTTTTGACATCGGCATTGCCAACGTCAGAAGCAAGAACATTGAGAACAGTTGATTTCTCCTTCGACAGTTCTTGCCATCAAACCAGGAGCAAACCCCTTTATTATACTGGGGGTTTGGTGCATTATGTTTGTTAGGATATCGCAAACTTAAAGCAAACCCCATAGTTGCACTGCGGGGATGGGGTTTCAAACATTGGAATACACAAGTTCGAACACTTCGCATTTCCACAATACACCTCCAGATACACTCCCCAGATACACTCGACGTGATTTGGAGAGGGGGGTTGACTGGTTGTCTGGGTCCTGTCATAGAACGCGTATAGATGGTGGTTATCAAAAATACACAATTCGTAGTTCTGAGTGTCTATCCGCGACACTATCCGCTACACCACCTCGATACACTCTCGATACGGAGGGGGGGTATGGATAGCCCTCTACCCTCCCCCTCCTGGTCAAAAGTGTATTGGGGCGGTGTATTGGAGTGTGTATCTGAGAGGTATCGAATTCTTAAACTTGTGTACAAAGAGAGAGTACCACAGCAATGCTCACATGTTTCATATCGATAGACATTTCAGGTACACTCCACGCTACACTCACCACATACACTCGACGTGTTTGGAAGGGGGGACGACGACATGGAATAGTGGAATACACAAGTTTAAAAACTTTGTATTTCCACAATACACTCCCAGATACACTCCCAAGATACATTCGAGGTGCTTTGGGGGAAAGGGGGGACTGGGTGTCGGGTCCTGTCATGGAACACGTATTGATGGTGGTTATCGGAAATAGACAAGTCATAGTTTTGAGTGTCTATCCGTGACACTCTCCGCGACACCATCCCAATACACTCTCAATATGGATGGGGGGTATGGATAGCCTTTCTACCCCCCCCCCTCTAAGTTGAAAGTGTATTGGGGTAGTGTATTGGAGAGTGTATCTGAGGGGTATCCAAACTGTAAACTTGTGTCACCATACCCCTCCGTGCCACACAATCCGGCAACCCAGCACCACCCCTCCGTTTGAGCCGACAGGTTCATCGCCTCGGACGTGTTGTTGACGGTTCAAGTCCTGATGCGGTCGAGGAGTTGTGGCGCTGACCGCTACTTGCTGATTTGGTGCGGTCCGCTGCTACGAGCTGTTGCAAGCTATTGCGGAATTCCGCGAGCCACTTCAAGCTGCTCAATGCTTCTGGGAGCCGCTGATGTTCGCTGCTTGTAGCTGATGTTCCTTTCGACTTCTACCTGCTGTCTTCAGCTTGCTGCTGCTGATTTCCACGGTTCGCCGCTTGCTGACCCTGCTTGCCGCTGCAGCTTGGCACTGCTCGTTTGTGTGTGCTGCTATTTTCCGTTTCTGGTCGCTGAAGTTTGCTGCTGCTTGCTGCTGTATACCGACGTTCGCTGCTGCTGTTTTGCCACTTACTCGCCTCTTGTTGCCGCTGCTGTCCTCAGCCTGTCACTACTCCCCGTTCCTGCTGCCCGGCATGGAGCAGCTCACAGCTCCATCCCACCGCAGTCCTCCACTGCCGCTCTGCACTACAACCATGACATCTTGTGCTGCTTGCCTGTACTGGCAGCGACAAGTAATGCACCCGTCCGCCAATGTCAACGTATTGATGCAGAGCATCAGGGTTTGATGCTCTGCATCTGCTGCCAACTCCCTTCTGCTGCCGTTCCCAACATCTTCTCAACTTCAGCCACTGCCCTTTGCCACTGCCTTCCGCTGACTTTGCTGCTAATTTCTGCTGCTGCTGTCCACTACTTATCGCTACTGGTGCTTGTTGCAACTCGCAGCCTTTCGCTGTTGTTTTGCGGCTGCTGCTCACCACTGCTCACCAACTCTTGTCGCTGCTTGCCTGTGCTTCTCCGCTGCTGCTTCTCTTGCTCTCTCGGCCGCTGCTTCTCGCTGCTCATGCTCTTTCTTCTGCTTTCCTACTGGAATGCTGCTAGTCCGCTGCTGGTCCATTGCTGATCTGCTGCTGGTCATCGCTTGTGCTGCCTACCCACCGTTTCCGTTGAATGCTAGCCGCTGCCCACTGTTGTCTGCCGCTGCTCATACTGCTGCTGGTGGTTTGGCTAGCTAGCGCCAGCCATACCCCTCCGCAAAGGTCAGAGTGCCAAGCAGCAGAAACGGAGAGAAAACAAAACAGAAAAGGAAGGCTCTCATGCGCCTTGCGGCACACCCTCCTCCAGTCCCAACGCCTCATATGGGGGGGAACAGGAGACCAACTAAAAAAAAAAGGAACAAAGAACAAAAGAATCAAGCATCTTCCATGGAAAACATATTTCTTCCCTTCTGGTGCGGGTGGAAGGGCTCGCAAGACGACAGATTTCCCCTCCGTGCGAGTCCATCCCCCCTGCACATTACGGTAGTGGATTGGACTGCTCAAACCATGACCAGAACTTTCTGGAGATGGGGTAAGGGGACGAGTAGAGTTGACGATGCAATATACTGCCTGAAGTTGAAGGCGGCGCAGAAGTTTGAAGTTGTTGACCTACTCGTCCACCTGACATGGAGAAGTTTGTGGCTGTTGCTGAGGCCAAAGTAGGTACTGCGGTGAATGAAGAGGAAGCTGACACCGAAACCAGTGATTCTGAGACTAAAGCCGCTGAAGCTTTGGTCTTGCATGAAGTCAAGAAAGAGACGGCTGATGCTGAAGGTGAAGGTGCCGTGGGTGAAGTTTCGGCTGAAGGTGGTGTTGAAGATGGAGATGTCGAAGGCGGAAGCGGTTTTGCTGAAGAAGTCAAATTTGGCGTCACAGCCCATATTGGAGTTGAACTGGAGGCTCCCGCCGCAGGAGATGTTGTGGAGCATGAAGTAGGAGAACATGATCTTAACACGGGAGTTGATGGAATCAAGCGGGGGGCTGAAGTAGAGGCTGAGGCTTCCACTGCTGAAACAGGGTCTCTAAAAACCGAGGCTTCGGTTGAGTTGGATGGAGATGTTAAGGCAGAAGGACCGTCTGAAACTGAAGGTAGACGTAAAAGTTCAGTTGAGAAGGCGACTTCATGAAGTTCAATCTCCTTGCTTTCTTCCACAGGCTTGGATCCCACAGTTGATGCAGGCTTGATTGGTGTGGCGGGGACCACATTTTTTCTTGAAGAAGTTTTTGAATCTGAGAATGTTGAAGTGCGCACAGCCAGGGCTGCTCTGATAGCCGGAACAAAGGCTGCTGTAAATGCCTCTACAGCTGATGGTTGGAGCTGATGTCGGTGACTGCTGCCTCTACCGCAACTGCTGCTACTGGGTACAGCTGGCATGGTAGACGCTGGTGATTCATGTCGCTGTTCTTCTTGATGCTTCTTCTTCTGCTTTGCTTTGCGAACAGGACAGAAATGTCGGACATGACCATAGCTATTGCAGCTCCAGCAAATCCCTTGAAATTGCACCTTTCTTTTTCCGCTCAATTCCGTCTGTGTATGTGATGGTCCTACTCCATTTGAGGTGCATGCGAACCCTTTTAGTTTCAGTGCAGAATCCAAGGGTCCAGTGATTCCAAGGTCATGCTTGTCAGCGCAAATGACTTCACTGATGAGTGCTTGAAGATCAGAGAAGTCTTTGCGTTCTGACAGGGAGTCGTGCAGATGAATTGGTTCTGAGAAGCGCTGAATGTAATGGTCTCGTCCAGTGCCATGGAGACGTTCCGGAAGTGACTGGAGCAGTATCAGGGCAAAGTCCCTTGATGATACGGTCTCACCAAGGTCTTGAAGTTGATCAGCAATGGATTTCAGAAACAATATGTGATCGGAAAGCCTCTGATTTTTCTTCACCCGTGAAAAGTTCAGTTTCCGCCAGAGCTCGTCCATCACCACTGCATCTGTTTTGATCACAAAAGATCTGAGTGCTTGCCAAGCGATCCAAGGATCATCTGAAGGGTTGTTTTCCTGAAGTAGAATCCTGTATTTCAGAGACACATGCTGCCCAATCAGAGAGAATGCAATGTCTTGCCTCCTTCTAAGATCTTGTGTCACTGCACACCGGCAGTTGTGCGACTCAGATCCCACAACGCTCCAGAGGTCTTGCGACATAAGAAGCAGTTTCATGGAAAACGCCCACTGATGATAAGATTCACCGTCAAAAATAGGCACATCAAGAGAATTCGTCACATGTGCTCCTTTCTGCCCCATGATGCTGCGCACACCTGCTGCCTCTGCTGATGCTGCTGCTCTTTGCAAGTAAATGCTGCCGGAAAAGAAATCAAGACTAAATCTTCACCTCACAAGCTGTAGAGAACTTGGCTGTCACCTTACGTCAACCTTGAAACCAAACTGGCAGCCCATACCAGCCAGAAAAACCAGGCCTAAAAAAACGAAGTGGCTGGCTCACTTCCAACGGCAAAGACTTCCCAAACCGCCAGCAGAAGTGGTGGGCGCCACCTCCTGAACTTCCTCCTCCTCCCAGATTCTTGGAAGGCAGATTCAAGTCGACGTGATGGCCACTGTGCTCTGATACCACATGTTGAAATCAGGATCTGGCCATCAAGGGTTTCCTTGAATCTTCTTGCTCCAGGATTTAGGCACCAGCACAACAAGACTGAGCATCACCAAAAGGTAACCTTTCATTCCCGTCACTGGGTACAAGAAATTGCCTGAACATGGGCAAGTCACATGAGGAATAGTTGAATGATAATTCCAGAGTTGTGAGCTATATGAGTGGCATGTCTTCCGTTGCAATGGTAGTGGGGATGCTTGCNGCTCTGATACCACATGTTGAAATCAGGATCTGGCCATCAGGGGTTTCCTTGAATCTTCTTGCTCCAGGGTTTAGGCACCAGCACAACAAGACTGAGCATCACCAAAAGGTAACCTTTCATTCCCGTCACTGGGTACAAGAAATTGCCTAAACATGGGCAAGTCACATGAGGAATAGTTGAATGATAATTCCAGAGTTGTGAGCTATATGAGTGGCATGTCTTCCGTTGCAATGGTAGTGGGGATGCTTGCACCTCCGAGGCCTCCAGTGCAAAGGAGAGCGAGCGATGTGTCTTTCGGACGTCTACTCATAGAGTTAGAGTAGGTCAGTGAGGTCGAACTCCTGCCTTTCCTCTATTTTCTGTAGCACAGTCGGAGCAACATCTCCTAGTGTTACTGAGATACCCCTTTTTCATTTATCGTATACCCAACTTCACCTGGAAATTGCCGGGTTGTGATGGCAACCTTTCAACAAGTTTTGAGTATCTATCCGTGACACTCTCCGCGACACCATCCCAATACACTCTCGATATGGATGGGGGGTATGGATAGCCTTTCTACCCCCCCCCCCCCCCTCTAAGTTGAAAGTGTATTGGGGTAGTGTATTGGAGAGTGTATCTGAGGGGTATCAAAACTGTAAACTTGTGTACAAAGAGAGAGTACCATAAAAGTGTTCACATGTCTCCTATCAATAGACATTTCAGATACACTCCACGCTACACTCGCCACATACACTCGACTTGTTGGGGGGAGGGGACAACGACATGGAACACTTGAATACACAAGTTTGAATGCTTGTATTTCCACAATACACCCCTAGATACACTCTCCAGATACACTCGAGGTGCTTGGGGGGGGGGGGACTGTGTGTCGGGGTCCTGTCATGGAACGCGTATGGATGGTGGTTATTGGGAATACACAAGTCATAGTTTTGAGTGTGTATCCGCGACACATTGCGCTACACCACCCCAATGCACTCTCAATACAGGGGGGGATATGGATAGCCTTTTTACCCCCTCCCCCTCCGTCCAAGTTGAAAGTGTATTGGGATAGTGTATTGGAGAGTACATCTGAGGGGTATCGAATCCATAAACTTATGTACAAAGAGAGAGCACCACAAAAGTTTTCACATGTCTCGTATTGATAGACATTTCAGATGTACTCCACGCTACACTCGCCACGTACACTTGACGTGTTTGGGGAGGGTGGGGGACAACATGGAACAGTGGAATACACAAGTTTGAACACTTTGCATTTCCATAATACACCCCCAGATACACTCCCCAGATACACTCGAGGTGCTTTAAGGGGGGGTCCAAGATTGGTTATCGGGGTCCTGTTATGAAATGCGTATGGACGGTGGTTATCGAAAATACACAAGTCGGAGTTCGCAGTGTCTATCCGCAACACTCTCCGATACACCACCCCAATACACTCTCGTTTTGGAGGGTGGGTATGGATAGCCCCCTCCTCCCCCCTCCAAGTCAAACGTGTATTGGGATGGTGTACCAGAGTGTGTATTTGAGGGGTATCGAATCCGTAAACTTGTGTACAAAGAGAGAGTACCACGTAAGTGTTCACATGTCTCGTATCGATAGACATGTCAGATACACTCCACGCTACTCTGGACTCATACACTTGACATGGTGGGGGGGGGGAGGATGTTATGGAACATTGTAATACACATGTTCAAACACTTTGTATTTCCACAATTTATCCCTAGGTACACTCCCCAGATACACTCGAGGTGTTTTGGAGGGGGGGGGGGACGGACTTTGTCAGGGTTGAGCAAATGACGCGAGTGGCCCCATTCAAATTTCGAGCATAGTCCAAAACATGGTGTTTCAAGTCAAGAAGTAACTTGTAGTGTTCCGTTTAGTTTGCGACATATGTGAGAAATGACAGATGTACCCATCATATCATCTATCGACTGATCTACGATATCTTATGTATCTGAAGTCATAAAATAAAAGAACATACATGCATAAGAAACCACGGGAACTCACAAGCGTTTCATCAATGTTAACAGTTTGTTCACTAATTAAATGGTGTACTACGTAGTGTCTATAAATTTGTAAAATTCTAGGAACCTACCATATTGCATGTATAATGTACACACATTATACAGTGTATTAAAATGGGACGATTAACCATAACTCCCGGCGTGACGGTCACACGCCAAGCCCTTGGGATAGACCTCCCACCCTCGACCCCTTGGTGTGTGAGCCAACCCTTGAGATGTCGTACGGTCCTCTCCTAGCAGCAAGGCCACTGCTAGTGACCGAGGTTCCCGTTGTGCGACTCTCCCGGCGATGTTTGTACCAAGGTGCACTACGGAAGACTTGTAGGATCGAATGGACGTGTGCGAGGTAATGCTTGTAGAACAAGGAGAGTTGGGCAAGGAATGAATCCTTTAGACTTCATAGATCAGTACAATGCAATGTACATAGTCTCTAGGTAAGATTGGCATGCCTAGAACAACCCCTAGGCTTCCTTATGTACCAGCCTCTATGAGCCAGCCGACATCCCCTCGGTGCTCCGAAGCCTTCTGCTGAGGTGCACTCATGCAAATAATACATGAATCATGTAGTACGTGCTGTGAGCTTTCCAACGCACCAAAGAACGCATCAATCTGTGGAGAAACGGCTAAGTTATGGTCGTTTGAGTCCTCCACCCGTGACGGCCGCTGGCAGTACCGCCAGTAGAGGTCACGGCCACCCGAAGCGCCCTTGCTTGCAAATGCAGCTCTAGCCGCCGTTCCAAAGCACCCATGGACCCCAATGAACCTTGCCTCATTGGTTCAGCATCCATCCAGGAGCGCTTTGGCTGCAGTGGGAGAGAAAGTCGCTCCACCTCGTTGGGGTCAAACCGGTGCTCCCGTCCATTTTCCGGACGCGCACCACCCAACTTTGCCCGGCCGTATCTTTCTCGTCCTTGCACCGAATGACCCGGTTCTTGGACCAAACCTGCACAGTTTTCACGTAAAAATTAAACAATTATCTCAAGAAAGGCGTTTGATTCTATCAGGGTGTTATTATAATGCCGCCTCGACCGGCTGGTCTCATAACAAGCAGCTATCAATGGTAGCCAGCAACAACTCTGTGTAGCAATAGTAGCCGACAGCAGCATTAGCCTGCAACAACAACATCAGTAGCCGGCAGAAGCAGCTCGCAACAGTAGTAGCAGCAGCAGCAGCGAGCAGCACCAGTAGTATCGAGCAGCAGCAGCAGCCGGCTATAGTAGGAGAAGTAGCGGTAGCCGGCTATAGCTACAGTTGTAGCGAGCAGCAGATGGCAGCAGCGAGCAACAGCCAGTAGAAGACGTTGCAGCAGCTGTAACTGCTTGCAGCCTGTTGCTCCTTGCGAGCAGCAAGTTGCAAGCAGCAAGCTCGCTGTTCGTAGTGAGCAGCGAACTACAGGCAGCGAGCGGCAAGCTCGCTGCTCGCAACTCGCTGCTCACAGCGAGCACCGATTTTGTTGTGACAAACGAAAATAGAAAAAAGAGATAAACATGGGAACACAAAAAAATCCCCCATCCCACAAGTGGCCCTATAGTAGTTGCAGCCACCGCCACAGCCGTTGTAGTAGCTACAGCAGCCGTAGCAGCACGTAGCATCTTAGCAGCAGCAACATCAGCAGTAGATGCTGCTGCTAATGCAATAGCAGCCGCACTAGCAGCAGCAACAATAGTAGGAGCAACAAGTGAAGCAATAGCAGCAGCCACTGCTTCACCAACAGCCGCAGTTCTAGCAGCAGCAGCAGTAGTAGTAAGAGAATTTGCTTCTGCAACAGCAGACCATCAGTAGTAGCAGCAGCAGCAGTAGCAGCTCCAAGAGCAACAACAGCTGCCTTTTAGCTAACACAGCAACGGCTCCAACAACAGCCGCTGCTGACATCAGCAGTCCTCTGCTGACGTCACTACTCACGAAATCAACAAAAAAAGAAGAAAATATTCAACCTTGCAGATAACGTAGCAGTAGCTGCAAACGTCAGCCATCCTATGGTGACATCACTACTGACATCAGCAGCACACAAAAAAAAAACCAAGGGGCAACAAAACCCACCATGGCTGACAACTCTAGTGGGGATGGGTCCTCCTCTCTGGAGGGGACCCCCAGCCCCCATTTCTTGTAGTAGTTGTAGTAGCAGCAGAAGTAGCAGCACCAGCATTAGTAGCAGTAGCAGTAGAAGGTTCAGTAGGAGAAACAATAGTATTAGCAGTAGTAGCAGTAGTAGTAGTATACAGGCTTTGTCTCCGGCGCCTCTGACCCCCTGGTCGCCATTTAGCAAGAGCTTGGCGCACTAATGCAGTAACTTGTAGTACTGCTGCCGTTGGCATCACAAAATCACACCAATGCCTTGCCGCCTTTCCTTCCTCTTGGGCATGCTAGCCTCGCTGTGTTTGCTACCACGCATTACCTGGTGTAGTAGCAGACTCAGCGCCAGCAACAGACAGTGAATTCAGTCCTTAGCCCTACTCTGGGTGCCAGCCGCAGGCCAAAGGACTTTGAGACCCCGCCCCAGCCGCTTTAGGCCATCGAGCAGTTACAGAGCTGGGGACCTAGCTTCCGTATCTGGACACAGGGTGAAGGTTTGTGGGCATACTACACTCTTCCGTACGACTCCACCTAGGCCGACCAGCTGTATGACGCTAGTCGTGCCATACATGCCCTGTCCCACTCGCTCCTCTGGCATCACGCCTAGCCTTAGAGTGCGTCCTTGGCACATTCACCGCCGGTGGAAACCCACACCCTGCACACTTGTGTCCACTACAGTGGCAGTCGAGGACACTGGAGCAGATCCATACACACGGATGGAGTCACCTCACCAACAGGAGCTGAGTTGTGACCCCTCGTTTTCACCTGTCGGTGACCTTGCTGATCACATCGATGCTGAGAGTGGAAGTACCTGCACGGACGACATTTCCACATGCTCCATGGATTCTGACTTCTCCTTCTCCTTCTCTCTCGGCGTGCGACCGCTCACTCCTCGCATGACAGACACGAGTTGTGATGTGGATGCGACACCTGTAGTTGCATCCGATATTTCAGCGTCTCAGCACATTGCGAGCTTGGTTGACCCCCAGGAGGATGCAGCAGCACCAGCTCCATTGTCTTCAGCAGCAGAGATGCAGATGGCGCTGTACTCACGAGTTGTGCAGTCTGCATGTGCAACATCCAGTGAGGCAGAGTTTATCCTACACCAGGTCGACATGGGCCACATCGACATGTCCGAGGCAGTTTATGCCGCTCTGCAGGAGCGTGTAGTCATGCTACAGCGAGAGATGATGGCAGCGTGTGAGCGATTCTCAGAGGAGGGGAGCATCACTACTATTGGCAGGATTCTTCCGCCAACAGCATCTGGCACACCCATACTTGGGGAGGATCTTGTACCAGCTTTGAGTATGACGTCCGTTGGATACACTGTCACAGGAGAGGTGAGCGTGCCTTCGCCTTCCGCCATCCTGGCTCCTGTCGACCCCATTATCGCTTCTCCTTCTTCTACTACCGTCACGCACCTTCATCCACCTGACTCACCTGCCCCATCGTCATCTTCATCCACGAGTGGTGATCCGGTTCGTCGCTCCTGCTCTCCTCTTCTGGAAGTACACCCTCGTGCCTCACGATGTGCTATCCCATATCGGAGGCCAGCTCCGCCACTTCATCCACGCACGCGTGCTGGTCGCCCATTCCCTTTCCTCCGTCATATATAGATGCATCGTGGTAGAGCAGAGATTGGTGAGACTGTGAGTTGGGACCCTTGGCAGTCACACAAGGACTGGTATACCCCAGGTGATGCAGTTGTGACGTGAGGAGTCATAGCCGGAGACACCACTTCGTCTTTGAGGGAGGGAGTCGATTTGCAGGTGATAGGGGGAGCTATCTTTGCATGATGGATACACCACATGACTCATCGCCCAGGATCTGTTCAGCTACGACACCAGCATCTCCATCGAGGACATCGCTGCCAGGTTCATCTGCCCAGGAGGAGTGTTGTGTGGACCTCGACCTGACGCGACGTCATGGGAGATGCATGGTGAGGTCCATGCTCTGTTGTGAGCATCTACAGTATCCCGCATGTGGCTCATGCTACGTGCCTGCACAGCTGCATGTAGATGGTAGCACCCTGTTGGTCGAGACCCGGACACTTGGTGCGTTGTACCAGTGTCACGAGGAGACCATGTGATCGAGTGTCTTGGTGTGTGGCTATATTGTGTAAGGCATGTGCATGCAAGCTGTTGGTCGAGACCCGGACACGTGGTGCGTTGCACCCGTGTTACGAGGAGATCCTCCCTTGATCCTGTGTTTGGATGATGATACTATTGTATTGGATTGCTCGTAGCGGTTAAGACCCGGGCCCTGGTACCGCCAGTGTCACGAGGAGACCATCTTGTCCTTTGACATGTGGATGACATGTGTATGTGCATTACATTGGTTTGTGTGTGTGTGCATCACTCCTCTCATGGTCGAGACCCAGACACTTGGTGGGTTGTGCCAGTGTGCAGGGAGACCCTAGATGGATAGCAGATGAGTGTGTGTGTGTGTGTGAGTTGACTCATGCATGTTATGGCTTGCCATACATTGTTGTTCCATGCCTACGTGGACCTCGACCTGACGCGACGTCATGGGAGATGCATGGCAAGATCCATGCTCTGTTGTGAGCATCTACAGCATCCCGCATGTGGCTCATGCTACGTGCCTGCACAGCTGCATGTAGATGGTAGCACCGTGTTGGTCGAGACCCGGACACTTGTTGTGTTGTACCACTGTCACGAGGAGACCATGTGATCGTGTGTCTTGGTGTGTGGTCATACTGTGTGTGGCATGTGCATGCGAGCTGTTGGTCGAGACCCGGACACGTGGTGCGTTGCACCCGTGTTACGAGGAGATCCTCCCTTGATCCTGTGTTTGGATGATAATACTATTGTGTTGGATTGCTCGTAGCGGTCGAGACCCTGGCCCTAGTACCACAAGTGTCACGAGGAGACCATCTTGTCCTCTAACATGTGTATGACATGTGTATGTGCATTACATTGGTTTGTGTGCGTGTGCATCACTCCTCTCATGGTCGAGACCTAGACACTTGGTGGGCTGTGCCAGTGTCCAGGGAGACCCTAGATGGATAGCAGATGAGTGTGTGTGTGTCTGTGTGAGTTGACTCATGCATGTTATGGCTTGCCATACATTGTTGTTCCATGCCTTCGTTCATTCGTTCTG
>SZWC01026797.1:0-10773 GCA_023375785.1 Penium margaritaceum
GGGGGGGGGGGGGGGGGGTGCGAGATGCGGCACATACAGGGGTAGAAAAAAGGGGACCTGCAAGTAAACAACTAGAAACCAAACCCCCAGGTTAAACTATGGGGTTTGATCATAGTTCATGACTACAAACTTGCTGATGCAAATTCTGGGAGTTCGCACTCGCAAACTCCAAAACTCGTGACAGGCTGAATTCTGGCATCGGCCTTGCCGAGGTCAAGAGTCGCCCACTTTGCCAGCTAAGTCGGTGAAGTCTGAATTCAAGAGCGAACTGGGTCAGTGACTTTTGATCAAGCCATCCAGGCTTGTACACTCAAAGTTGAGTGTACTTTCTACACTCGATTAACCATGATAGAGAAAAAGTTACATGAGTCCCATTCTGGAATATCCTATCCTGACCCTCAACTCAGTCACTTTTGGCAATCACAAAAGACATCAAAATGAAACAAGTCATCTGTACCAGAAGGGTGCTTTCCGAATGGTAGAAACCTCATGTTTCAAACGGACTCTTGTCAGCGGTTTACAAGAATAACCCAAAACCTTGCCCCATGCTAGTCACATTCTCAGAGGAAAACTTTGAAAACCATACAAATCAAAAGTCATGCATGATCACGTGCCTTATCTTCAATACAGGTGACCCCATCGTTGTTGAAAACTTATAGAACATGTCCATGCTTAACATGATGTACAAGATCCTTGCCAGTAGGCTACGCAACACACTTCCATACATCATCAGTCCTAATAAAACCGGCAATGCCCATGTCCAAAACTGTAATGACCCTCTCTCTTGTATCCTCGACCCTGAGTGTTGGTCCGTCCACATTAAGTAGGTTCTTCTCTTCCTCCTAGCTGAATTCTTGAAAGTATTACCACACTATATAACACATGGGATTTCCCATATCTTCTACAACATAGAAGGATGTGCTATGAAATACCACCACAAGATTCTTCACGAAAGGCAATCAAGTAGACTAACTTAAAGAGTTATGATTAATTGACCCACTTGTATACACTCCATAAACTATGTATACAACTCCTCCATTTTCTTCACTTCTTAGAAGTTTAGTTACGTGTATGCAGTCATGTCATCACTAGTTTCTTAGTGAACACACGATATTCTATGTCAAGGGGGGTTTAAAAACTATTTACTTGAAGTTTTATCAGTAATTCCTTGTTAACTCTACGTTATTTGGAAAAATCTAGTTCATTGCTTTCCGTTAACACTGTTCCATCTTGAAAGCTTTGTATGGGGCATATGTGCAAAACGTAGTATTGTATCAAAACATCTTGAAGCAGGGAATACTGTTATAACTAGCGTACACGGTCATGCAGCTACTTTGCACGTTGGTCGCAAGTACAACTTACTACGTTCGCTTGTAGTCGACTGCCTTCCCCCCCCCCCCCCAAGTGTATCTGGTGAGTGTATCGAGTATTGTACCGTGGGGATCCGGGAAAATGTACACTAATGTATTCTCTGAGCTCACCTGCCCTCGCCTCCCAACCCCCCCCCACCAGATACACTTTGATAGTGGGTCGGGGGGGGTCGACGGTTGTCCACTCATGACGCGCTCATTTGGTAAGGTTTGCCCTACTTTCGGACGGTGGACATACGTAAAACAAACATCCGATCCCTTTACACATGGGGCTTGAACTTATCTATATCGTAGATCGTTGGCATCCGACGGTCTACGTGTGTAGCACGAGGGCCGGTTCGGCCCTCCCTCCTCGTTGAAGCGAGGGGTGGTTGCGCGCCACCCCTCGCGTCAGCGAGGGCTGGCCGGCGGCCAGCATTTTGCTGGCCGCCGGCCAGCTCGCTGCCGGCCGGCCAGCCACCAGCTGCCGATCGCGGCCTTAGCCCGATTGGCGGCTGAGGGGCTACGAGGGCCTCGAGGGTTAGGCCTCGTGGCCTCGTGCCCTCGCCCCCCCTTCGCCCTCCTTGCAAACGAGCAAGCGAGGACGAGGGATAGGGGAAGCGAGGGTGAGGACGAGAGCGATGGCGCAAAATCGCCAGCGTGCCTCGCACACGACAGTTTTGTGCCAGAACAGCAAACCGTAAATCGAAGTTTGTTTGCGACAAACTTCAACATAAATAAACAAAATAACTCGTGCGAACCCACACGTTCGAGGTGAAAACCCCCGGTTTGGATCCCAAAACCAGGGGTAAGGTTAGAAATGGAAATGGGCCTCCGGAGACTCGAAGTATTCGAGTCTTCCTGCTCTGGGTCGTTGATGACGATTGCCCCTCAGTCCTACGAAGGGGGTAAACCGCTGACGCGGACTGAGAACGCCATTCTGCGAACTCCAACAAAGACTTCAGAGCAGGAGCTGGAGAATCGACCCATTACAGTGGTATCATAGCCAGACAACCCCCACGACCAAGAGTTTGACGGAAATGGCGGCTACGACATAGATAAAACACCGCCGGCAAATGCAAGCAGCAACAAAAATGCCAGAAGGGACTACGGCATCTACGCTTCACCGTTTGAAGCACCGTAAAGTGCATTAGGAAGCTAGAGAAGAGCTCTATTCTTTGGGACTTCTTCTCTAGTCTCTCTTCACCCCCAGGGGACCTAAGGGAACTTTGTGGGACGGGGTGGGGAGTGCCCATCTCCAAACCACCAAGTTTTTCCCCTCTTTTCAAGGTTTCCTCCTTCCCTCCTTCAACCAAAAATGGGGACAGCGTTTCTTCCCAAGGCCAGGGGCTCTCAAATCTTGATGAGGCCCTATAAAGAGGGAGGACGACACCTTGAGGACTTTTAGCGGCTTCCCCAACGCCGCCGGCTCAAGGAGGACACCGCCAAGGGGCGCGAGATGCGCAAAGAAGACTCAAGAGGAGGCCAAAGAAGCGCACCAAGCGAAGACAAGAAGACAAAAATAAGAGAAGAAGTTAGAAGAAAGATTAGAGGAGTTGCTAGGAATTGTGTACTTCCTCTCCCATTCTTTGCCCTAGGTTTGTGAGTGGTTCTCACACTTCTTGTCAATCTCTTGTATTGTGATTTTCTGTTTTCCTAGAATCTAGTCGCTACCAATTGCCGTGAGTCACGGCTTAGGAAGACTGGTTTCAAAACCCACAACCTTGTGCCAACGTGGCGGCCTAGAAAAATAGAAAATTAGTTTTGTAATTGCCTCACCGATCGTGAGAGCAACATCTTAGGAGGTGATTCCACCTCATTGTGTGGTGATCCTCACGACGACCTTCACGTGCTAGTTGCATGAACGGCGAGATGGCAAGTGCCAGACCGACCAAGACCAACAAGGGCAAGGTGGTGACGACCTCACCACGAGCTCTTGGCGGATTCTACATTTTGGGAGCCGCCGTCGTGAGGACGGTTGTAAACCCAAAGGCAACCGTACCGCTTAAGGCAACCGTACCGCCTAAGGCAACCGTAATGCCTAAGGCAACCGACGTTAACCTTGGCGACACCGAGAAGCATGCGGAGGCCAAAAAACTGCTTGACAAGCACGTCGACGCGCACGTGGGAGACCCCCACACGATGGACGACCCGATAGAGGAGGATCTCCTAGAGGGGGACCCCAACGAAGAGCACGACATCGATGATGGCAAAGGCGACGAGGATCGCGACCATCTTCATCATCGTGCGGCAAACTCGAGCTGATTTCTCAAGAAGGATAAGACGCCCGCCATATCGCCTGAATCTACTGACGTCCGATAGACTGCCGAGAGCAGCAAGGGCGCAAAAAGCGGTTACACGAGAAATTCTCGCGAGAACGAGCCTGACGACGACGTCGCAAAGGCAATTTGCGATGACCATCGTAGGCTTGCAGAGTTTGCTGTTGAGGCGGCAGGCACACTCAGGATCACCACCGACGGTGGAGATATAGCACCACTTGGAGGAATGGGGACGGACCCCCCTTCCTACGATGCGGCCACAATGGGGCAAGGCAGCACCCACTCGAGCGTCGTTGCTGACGACATTCTCCTCCAAAAGGTGGGACTCCTTGGAGGCATGTACGCAAACCGTACCCTCTTGGAGAGGGTAAGGGTACACGGACAACGCGAGGTCCTAGAGGCTATCGCCGATGCTGTAACGACATCAGAGCTCAAGTTCGCGTTCGCCAACCCGCTAGCCCACGTCATGCAGAGCATCACGGACCTTGACCGTGATCGCCAGCTTCAGCGCCTGGCCGCCCATGAGGCAAGCCGCCAATGCAACGACCTCGACAAGGTGTTGTAGAGAATAACCCACGTGTGGATGTAGTAGCAAGCGTAGCATGTCGCGGTTGCAGATGCCACTGCTGGTGGCAGTGACGGCTTGCCTACCTCGACGACTTCGGGGTCGGTCATGAACACGTCCTTCTTCCACTGTGTGGAGATCTTCTAGAAGTACGTGAAACTGACCGATTGGTTGAATTGCATGGAGCACATTCTACGTGTCCACAAGGCTCTACTCAGCGAGTGGGGCGACCTTGCCACGACGCGGCTTGAAGAAAAACTCTTCAAGTATGTGGTCAAGAAGTGGACTGCGCAGCAGCCGCACCTCGAGTGGCAGCCCATGTCGTGGGAGGCTTTTTGCACGATCATGCACAAGAAGTACACCCAACGTGAGGAAACGCAGTGCGCCTTCCACAAGATCAAGGACTTCAAGAAGGTTGGCAACTCGCTCCAATCCTACTTGAGCAAGTTCACCGCACTTGTGGGGGAAGCCGAAAGCTTCACCGAGGATGATGGGACTCAGACCTTCAAGTCCCTGGAGTGCATGCTACTAGAGTACTTGCGTGATGGTCTCACGAGCAAGAAGCTGAAGGAAAAGACCACAACGTCTGCCACAGGCCAAGCTTGGACAAGCTGGAGGGCGTTGCGCAACTACATGAGCGAAGTGTATTTGGCGAACCTGAAGCACTACTCTGATGCACGGCTGAACGCGCATGCACAACAAGGTCGCGAGAGGCGCATGGACGCTACAAGAGCTGGTGGGTCAGCTCGATAGCAAGGCGAGGCCAAGGGCAAGCAGCCTGCAAACCCTCCAGCCAAGAAGGCTGGTGGATACAAGGGCCCCAACAACAAGCGTAGCCACGAGAACGATGAGCTACAGGTGGCGCGTGAGCATCGCAACGCATCCTTTTGCAAAGGGCTCTGCCACAACTGCATGCAGCCGGGCCACTTTAGGGCTCAGTGCCCTCAGGTTGCTGGTGGTGGACAAGAGGCCGCGGCGTTAGCTGTAGCAGCAGCACCTCGTGAGGATGGTGCAGTAGGAGGCCACGGACAGGGCCGTGGACAGGATCGCGGTCGCGGCAATGGGCCCGGCCGTGGTAACGGTCAAGGCCGTGGGGCGGGTTTTCCCCACCCCTGAGTGACGTTAGTGGGGACCACTTAGGGGTAAAAACTGGATCACGAGTATGGGTTCATGTTTTCAGATGAGGATGTTAAACAATTTGAGTTTTTGACGGGTTCAAACTTCTCTGTTTTTTTCCCTCCTCTTGTTGAACCGCATTCTACACTTGCTGACTGACATTGCCCACTAAACCTTGCATCTTCGGACGACATGCATGATTGTACATGCTTAGTGGGGGAAACACCAACCACTGTGCAAGAATTGTGCGACACAGTGATTAAAGTAGACGCCCTCAAAGCAATGAGCTCAATCACATTCACAGTACCTTTAGTTGACAATTTCGACCCAGTCAAATTTAAAGACTGCAAGGTGCTAGCCGAATTCATACATGCCCATAAGATTCAAGTGGGTGAATCATGGGAGTTGCGACGCCCGTCGTATACATTCCATGTTTATCACAAACTCGGATTGCCGTCGTCGAGCCTGTTCACTCAAAAGAGTGGAGGTAATATGACAATGCAATTCAGAGGGCACCTAGTTGGTGCTCCCGTGAACGTATTTGCCGACACTGGAGGAGACGACTCTTTTGTTAGCCTTGGCTTTACCCGACAGGTTGGCCTGAAGTACGAGCCATCGAATGGTGCAGTTATTGTCAGTGACAACCGTACGGTACCCGTGATCGGTACTTGTAAAGCACAAATTTGTATTCAAGGGTACACACATAATGTCACGTTGAAGGTACTCAACCTTCTTGACCCGTTTGACGTGGTGCTAGGCGATCCCCGGCTCTGTGAGAACAAGACTCTAATGTGCTTTGAATCAAAGGGTTTGATCCTCCGAAAAGGAGAGCGCCGCTTTACGTTGATTCTGAGGATGGAATTATCACCGACCCGACTCAAAGTCCATGCTAGCTTGTCTGCGATGCAGGTCAAGAGATGTATTCGACAAGGTTGTTGATACTTCTTGGTGCTGCTGTAGCAAATGGAGGACGACGTGAAGGAACACGTGCCACAAGAGATCAAATCTCTATTCGTGGAGTTCTCAGATGTATTCCAAGACCCATCGGTTGGGCTTCCACCAGAAAGACACATGGGCCACAAGATTCTGCTGCAACCGGAGGCGACACCTCCGTTTAGAACCATGTATCACCTTAGTCCAGCACAAAGGCGAGAGGCCGAACGTCAAATCAAAGAGTACCTTGCAAAAGGGTGGATCGAGCCCAGTAGCCCGCCGTACGGTGCGTTGATCTTTTTTGTGAATAAAAAAGATGGTGGTTTACGCATGTGCGTGGATTACCGAGCGTTGAACAAGCTGACAGTGGAAAACCGATTCCCCTTACCGCGGATTGAGGACCTTTTTGACCAACTCCAAGGCGCAAAATTTTTTTCATCCTTGGATTTGTCCCAAGGGTACCATCCAATCCGTATCACAGAAGATGATGTGCCTAAAACCACGTTTTGAACGCACATGGGACACTATCATCTCCGAGTGTTATGCTTCTGGCTTACAAATGCCCCGGCAACCTTCCAAGGAGAAATGAACCGAACGTTCGCCAAGCAACTCGGACTGTTTGTCTTAGCTTACCTGGACGACATCCTGGTTTTCTCCAAATCCATGGAAGAGCACATAGAACATCTGCGTGAAGTTCCCGCAATCCGTCGGGAATAGAAGTTCTATCCGAAAGTGAGCAAGTGTAAGTTTGCACAATATGAGCTCGAATACCTTGGANCCTTGGATTTGTCCCAAGGGTACCATCCAGTCCGTATCACAGAAGATGATGTGCCTAAAACCACGTTTTGAACGCACATGGGACACTATCATCTCCGAGTGTTATGCTTCTGGCTTACAAATGCCCCGGCAACCTTCCAAGGAGAAATGAACCGAACGTTCGCCAAGCAACTCGGACTGTTTGTCTTAGCTTACCTGGACGACATCCTGGTTTTCTCCAAATCCATGGAAGAGCACATAGAACATCTGCGTGAAGTTCCCGCAATCCGTCGGGAATAGAAGTTCTATCCGAAAGTGAGCAAGTGTAAGTTTGCACAATATGAGCTCGAATACCTTGGACACATCGTTGGCAAGGACAATATCCGTGTCGACCCACGAAAGGTCCAAGCCGTTGTAGACTGGCCACGTCCCGGAAATGTTGGGCAGATTCTGTCTTTCCTCGGCCTTACAAACCACTTTCGACGGTTTATGCAAGGGTATTCGACCCTGGTAGCACTGCTAACCAGGCTCACACGAAAAGTCGTGCATTAGGAATGGACATCTGATTGTAAGAACGCTTTTCTCAAAGTCAAAGAGCTTCCATCCATGGCCCCTAGCCTATCTCTTCCGGATCCATTGCAACCGTGGGAGGTTTGATGTGATACGTCGGCAGTAGGACTCGGAGCCATCCTCATGGAGAACGGTCACCCAATTGCGTATGAGAGTCGGAAGCTCATCCCCGCGGAAACGCGGTACATGACTAAGGATCAAGAGCTCCTTGCGGAACTACACGCTTTCAAGATGTGGCATTGCTACCTCGAGGGTGCTGAAGGGGGTGTGACGGTCGTGACCAACCATAATCCATCGGTGTTTTTCCAAACACAACCGAACCTGTCAAGACGACAGGCGCATTGGAGCGAATACCTGAGCCGATTCTCGTTCACATGGGAATATCGGCCAAGACGCATCAATGTGGCCGATCCACAAAGACGATAGCCTTTGGAAATCAAAGCAAGATGAGTGGGTGTTTTATGTCCATTGCAATAGCAATAGTACAATCACCAGATCGCCCTGCACCTCTACGACAACCAGCGTGCGGGACTATCCATTACAACGGCTTTAGAAACAGGATCCGGATGGGATTCTGTATGGATTCTTGGTTTCAAGACTCTCAAAATCTTGACAAGTACGGATTGGTGGAGGCCACAAGAATCTAATGGCATGGAGAACAAGTTGTTGAGTCAAACTCGGGAGACCTTCGAGCAAAGGTTATCTCCCAGTTTCACAACCCGCCGGTCGTAGGTCATGTGGGACCCCGAAATACTGGACAGGCACTCTCGCACCACTATTGGTGGCCAAGGTGGAGTGTCGAAGTCTGTAAATATTGCATGACATACGACCCATGTCTTCGGAATAAGGCTAGTAACAAGAAGCTTGCTGAACTATCCACCAGCTTCCCATTCCTGGGACTCCATGGGAGTGCGTCAGCATGGACTTCATTACTGGTCTTTCTGACACGGCCAATGGCCACGATGCAATACTTGTCGTCGTGGATCTTTTGACGAAGATGACACGCTTCATTCCTACAACCACTGACATGAACGCAGAGGAGACCGCTCTTCTCTTCTTTGAGGGTGTCGTAAAGTACCACAACTTGCCGTTGCGCATTATCTCTGATCAAGATCAAAAACTTGCTAGTAATTTCTGGCAAAAGATGCACGAGTACTTCGGCAGTGAGTCGCAAATGTCAACAGCATTTCACCCTCAAATTGACGGACAAACAAAGCGCATGAATTGCACTCTAGAGCAGATGCTCCGCATGTACATGGACCCTGCCATGCATGATTGGAACAAATTCCTAGCACCGGCAGAGTTTGCGGTGAACAACTCGGTGAACGAGTCCACACAGTTCACACCGTTCGTGTTGAACAGTGGTCAGGGTCCAGTGGTACCCTTTTCATTGGTGAAGAGTGGGAGTCCACGAGGGTAGGTTCCTTCTACTCAAGCTTTTGCAGAGCGCATCGACTCCTTGTTACAAGAGGCAAAGGGTCACCTTCAAGCAGCTCGGCAGTGACAAAGGGCATATGCCGACAAAGGCCACCGGGAGGTCTCATTTGACATCGGTGACAAAGTGTTGCTTAGCACTGAAAACCTTTGGCTGAATTCGCCAAGGGCAATAAAACTTCTACCGAAGTAGATTCGGTTGTTTCCCCCTGTGGCACGCATCGGGCCAGTGGCATACCGATTGCTACCTCCGCCAAGTATGAAAACACATGGCATGTTTCATGTGAGTTTACTGGCCCCATACACGGCGGACGGAACTGTTTAGCCACAGCCAACAGTCCTTATTGCCGACGGCCAATACGAGGTCCTTCGCCTACTCCAGCACCGAGAGCATACTCTTCGGTCGCGCGTTGTTAGGGAGTACCTCCTTCATTGGGCCGGTTGTGGACCTGAACATAATTCATGGGAGCCCAAATCTTGGTTACCCTGAGGGGTTGTCATCGAGTACAGGAGCGAGCTTGCAGCTCGCACAGATGATGTGTGGCAGGAGATACCACCTGAACGCAGAAAACCTGAAAAAAATTCCCACAGGGCGGCATTCATGGACAGCGACCATAGGAGGTTGGGGACGCCCAACATGGTTGTCGCGCGGAAGCTCCAGCATAAAGGGGGGAGGCCGCTAGCCGTGCTGACCTACAAGCTGCAACTTATGTCCAAGTACCATGCACGTGTTCATGTCTAGCTGGTGATTGAAATTATTATTTTTCTTTCTTTCACAATGCTGATGAATCACTAACTGACAATCCTGCTTGTTGTTCATGAACCGAGACGGTTCATAACAAGTGGGAAGGAATGTAGCAGGAGGGCCGGTTCAGCCCTCCCTCCTCGCAGAAGCGAGGGATGGTTGCGCATCACCCCTCACTTCAGAGAGGGCTGGCTGGCGGCCAGCATTTCGCTGGCCGCCGGCCAACTCGCTGCCCGCCGGCTGGACGGCCGGAGGCCGGCCAAGCGACAGGCCGGCCACCGGCCGGCCAGCCGCCAGCCGCCGATCGCGGCCTCAGCCCGATCGGCGGCTGAGGAGCCACGAGGGCCTCGAGGGTGAGTCCTCGTGGCCTTGTGCCCTCGCCCCCCCCGGGCCCTCCTTGCAAACGAGCAAGCGAGGACAAGGGATAAGGGGGAGCGAGGGTCAGGATGAGAGAGCTGGCGCAAAATCGCCAACGTGCCTCGCATGCGACGATTTTGTGCCACAACGGCAAACCGTGAATCGAATTTCGTTTGCAACGGTTTTTGACATAAAATGAACAAAACTCATGCGAAACCATGAGTTCGAGGTAGAAAACCCCGGTTTGGGTCCCAAAACAAGTAATAAGATTGAAAACGGAATTGGGCCTCTGAAGACTCAAAATATTCGAGTCTCCTTGCTCTAGGTCATTGATGATGATTTCCCCTTAGTCCTGCAAAGGGGGTAAACCCCTGACGCGGACAGAGAACACCATTCTGCGAACTCCGACGACGACTTCAGAGCGGGAGCTAGAGACTCGACCTATTACAACGTGGAAGTCATTCGTTAGCTATACGCAACTGAAGTGTTCTACTCGTACCCCGATGGAAGTTTAATCCCCTCCCCCCCCTCAAATACCGCAAGTGTATTGGGAAAGTGTCTCAGGGAGTGTATCGGTACCCGCTCAGAAATGTTCACAAGTGTATGTATACATTTGTGTATTCGTTCGGCCCTCGTCCAGATACACTACCCAATACACCTACCCAATAT
>SZWC01026797.1:10876-21626 GCA_023375785.1 Penium margaritaceum
CTGTCCCCCCCCCCCCCCCACAATACTACGAGTGTATTGGGGGAGTGCATCGGGAAGTGTATTGTAGACGAGCACAAAATTGTACACAAGTGTATTAATACACTTGTGTACAAACTCGGCTGACCTCTACATACACTACCCAATACACCCTCCCAATACACTCGAGTGCGGGAGGGAGGGGGGAGACATCGAGCTCCCCTGGTCCCCCGAGCCAAAAGTGTATCTGAGAAGTGTATCAGCGGGTGTATTTGATAGACACCATCAAAAACACACTAGTGTAACTGCTTTAAAGGTGTAGAAGGTCAATCTTGACCATGCATTGAACACATCGAACGGCTTGACAACGAAACAAATCGGAAGTACTTTCGCAAACATTGTGCTCGACCGGCACCTTGCCAGTGTCATGGCGGTGCCCCAACAGTGGTCCCCCCACCAGCACCGAGTGTGTATTAGGTGAGTGAATCGGGCAGTGTATCGTAGGCGATTATACAAATGTACACAAGTATATTGATACACTTGTGTACAGAACTCGCTTCCCTCCCGATACACTACCCAATACAACCCTCCAATACACTATTGACCTTACGGGGGGGGGGCATCGTGACCCCCCCTCGTCGAGTGGAGAGTGTATCTGGGCAGTGTATCAATGAGTGTATCTGATGGACACTACCAAAAATACACTAGTGTATCTTTGGAGGGGTTGTCAAGAGGGGGTTTGAGAGTTCGCAATCGCGAACTCGAAGTTTGCAGACCCCAAACCCCCGGTGTAACGAGGGGGGTCGATTATGGTTTGCCGGCAATAACGCTCGTGGGCAGAATTGAGTGTTCTAATCACTTCTAACATTAGCGCCGGCACAGATGTCACAAGCAAGCAACGTCGCCCTTGAAGTCGACGAGGTTTGACTTTGAGGGCAAAGTCGCCTCGATCTTTCGTAGCGGGCATTTTTTCCCTATGCACTTGGAGGCGAGTGTATGTTTTGGACCCAATTAGCCACAATATGAATGCTTTGCCAACTTGGATCAAAGCACATAAATGTACATTCAAACAAATCAAGACATCAATAGGTCCGGTAAGATGAAACAAGCATAATGCAAAACGAGTAGCAGCACAAAATGGCACACTCAACAATAGTATATCTAAAACCCAACTTTTGTTCATGATTCAGATTCATTATTGTTTGAAAATCATCTGAAGGATACAAAACTCACAGGAAGTTCAGTGAAACTTACAGGGTAGTGCACGTTGAAACATCGGTGTGTTTAGGATTTACATGTAAACGTTCCTATTAATGGTAGCTCATTGCCAGGAAACATCCTCCACATATGTCCTAAAACTGTACACTAGTTCACCAGTGTGTGCTTTTAGGGTGATTGACCATAAATGAACTTCAAAATATACTTGGATTCCACCGAGGCTTTCCGAGTGCTCCCTTGCTCTTTATCATCACTAGGGAACCTCAAAACCAAACTGTTCAAAACATGCACCGCTCGCCCACTGAGCTCCCTTCCCATTTGCCCGAGTCAGTTGTCCTATGTTTATGGCACCGCAATCACGTTCACCTCCTACAAAGCGATGAATGATGCAATCATCATCCTCGACCAACTCTTGACCAGTACAAGCCTTAAAGCAAATGAAGAAAATTCCCTAATCGTTACATTAGGCACATGCATAGAGTTTGACAGCAACCACTTCCACTACACCATAGAACAATAACATGTCCTAGGTATCAACCTATGTTTTGACACATCATGGAGGAATTTTTTTGAAGGTCTCATCTCAAAACTCAAAACAACTCAAGTTACACGACAAAGCACCTACAACTCCATGGTTACCAATATTTTAGCCATGAATGCATACCTTGTCTCCAAATCCTTCTACCGCTCAGACCTCCAACTACCCCCCCTCCACCTGGGTAATTCAAGAACAAGAATCGCTCAATTCAGTTTTGATACACGAATGAGTGTGAAGCTGAGTACGGTATGCAAGGAATCCTCGGTGGAAGAAGTGTGATGGTGGATGAAGAAGGCCAGTGGGTGGAGGGTAGCAAATGCAGATGTTGTCGCGACCAGAGATGCAGAGGGAATGTGATTTTTGGTGCCACTACTACTACAACTAAGTTTTTTGTTGTGACGAGTGATATGCAAAATAGACGTGGTAGCTTTGCAAGGGACCGGGAAGGCTGTAGGTGGAGAAGAGAGTTGTTCCCACTATTGGAAGTAAGAACGGCGATTGCTAATGGTACGATTGCAATACAAAAAGTCACAAATTGGTGAATGCTAACATGGAAAGGTGAGGCTCACGTAACCCCGCACACATGGAGTGATACCCGTGTGTTGTAGCCGATCTGTTGTTGCAACCCAGGTAAATGAAGTGATTTGTAGAAGGTGAGTGCGTCACGAGTAAAACACGCGAGGGTTGGACAAGCGAGAACATCTCGAAAACCGAGTTCCACGCTGACAGAGGCGAGCATGTGTAAGAGGGAACATACCCTCCCTTCATTGCTTGAATACCATTCCTTAAGGAAATTGGGTAAGGGGAAGAGAGTGAGGGTGTGAGAGCGGGCGATGCTATGGGTCTTAGCTTGTACATTCATAATTGGAGAAAATCAAGAGAACTAGTGAGTCACAAGTGGAAAGATTTGAGCTCTCACGGTTCAGTGAGCCCTCGATATGCGTGACACCAAAAACAAAGCCAAGTGCTACCCTTGAGGTCAAGTGGGGCCTCATGGATAAAGCCAAGAGTAGTCGCCACCTGAAGAATTCTATTGCAAGGTATTGCATAGTTAACATCGAAGGGCTAGATATACCACCTTTAAAACGCAAACCACGCCAACATGCTACCTTGTTACGCATCGTTTTAAAGTGTATGTGGGCATGCATGGAGGTTGCAAGCACAAATAACATGAGTTAGGTGATACACGGGCTTAGTTTGCACGTATGTTGTTGTGCTTTGTGCCGTTCCTGTACAATTTACTGTGACCACTCGGCCGTGTCCATACTCGTGCAGATCCCTGAGGAAAGCGGCCCTGGTGACACCGGCGCGACGACAGGCGGCGGACTACCCGTCTGGAGCTGACCGACCACTGTTCCAGAGCCCCAGATGTCACTGGGACTCCTTGCTGTGCCTTCTACGTCTTGCAGGCGCCTTTCGGCGGACTGGGCATGAGGCCCATTTGCATGTTTTTGCATTATATACTCACTGTCAGTCGATGGATGCATGCATGTGACCAGTCGTTGCGTGCATCTTTTGATTCTGCACGTCTAGGTTTAGACGGCGTAGGATTCTGACATGTGTGCGCAGAGGTACGGCCAAAACAATGGTTTTGGGCCGGTTTTAGGACAGCTCTTGGACTGCCGCGTGCGACACCCGCCATGCGCCGCGGCAGGTATTTATACCCTGGAGCTGTCAGTTGTCATTTCTCTCTGCATATGCTATATTGAAGCATTCTGACACTTTGACTTGTGTCTCCTAGCCAAACTCTTGCCGTTGTGTGTACGACCTGTGACTGTCGTCACCGTCTGACTAGGAACTGACGCCGGGTCAGCGGCTGTGTTACTAGGAAGCTTCTACGCACTTTCTCATGGTATCAGAGCAGTGAGACAGTTCTCACTGAGCTGCGCAGCAGAGACGCAGCAGAGCAGCAGCAGTGAGAGTCACCGCTGCAGCAGATCTTCTGGGACCCGTTGGAGACGGCCGTTCGCCGTCCACGCACTCCACCCACCACGTGAGATCGCAGCTGTTGAGGCACCAGCAGCAGCGCGTACCGCCACGCAGAGGTGTGTGGCGGCTGCAGTGCGTGCAGTCGCCACTTCCCCCCACAGCCGCAGCAGCAGAGCAGCAGCAGCAGAGGCGGCGGCGGCAGCCGCGCAGCAGCAGCGCAACAGCAGCGACCGCCACAGCAGCGTGGCAGCAGCGGCGGCAGCAGCAGCGCAGCAGTGGCGTTGGCAGCAGCAGCGCAGCAGCGGCAGCGGCACAGCAGCAGCAGCGGCATTCCCGGCGGCAGCAGCAGTGCAGCAGTGGCAGCAGCAGCAGGAGCACGCGGCGGCGGCAGCCAGCAGCAGCGCGCGGCGGCGGTAGCCAGCAGCAGCTGCAGCGCGTAGCAGCAGCGCCGCGCGCAGCAGCAGCCGCCGCGTGCAGCAGCAGCAGCAGCAGCGCAGCCGCCGCTGCCATCGCTGCACACGCAGCTACGCAGCTGCTGCTGCAGCTGACAGCACAACTGTAGCAGCAGCTGGGCAGAAGCTGCTGCGCAGCTTCCGCGGAGCTATCGCGCGCCACCGCGCAGCAGCAGAACCGTGACAAGAAAAAAAAAGGGAGGGGACGAGCTGACGTCAGCATTGTTGGTTGCTGACGTCATCAGGTCGTGCTGACGTCAGCAACCACTTGCTGACGTCAGCATTGTTGGTTGCTGACGTCATCAGGTCGTGCTGACGTCAGCAACCACTTGCTGACGTCAGCATTACACTTAGCCAAATTTTCAACCGAAAAGTCAAAAGTTGCCAGCATTTCAACTCCCCGAGAAATGCAGACGGTTTTGAAATCCAGCAAACTTGACCTGTCGTCCCATAGTGAGCGGCGACATGAGTTCGCCCGACGACAAGGACAAGGGACCAGGTGATCCCTCCTCCTCTTCTTCAGGGGTATTGAGCCCTCACTCGCAGGCCATTGAGGACCTGCGAAGCCAGCAGGAGGAGATGCGTTGTCTGCTGCGAGAGCAGACTCACGCTATCCGCACACTGACTGAGCTCCTGCGCGCTAAGTCCACGGCTCCTCCGCGGATTCCTGAGGGAGCTGCCGGCGTTGCGGCCTCCACCGAGCACTCGGTTCAGGTGCCCGTGACAGGTGCCCCACCTGCTACACCTCCTGGTGTGGTCTCCCCACCACCTGCGGACCTCCTTGATGACGAGCCATTCATGCCAGGCTTTGAGGATGACTCCCAGGAGCGGGAGATTCGTCTTCTACAGGAGCGCCTCCGTCAGCTACAGACGGGTATCCGACCTCCACCCGGGTCCCCGATACGATCGTCACCTGACTTCCCAAGTGATCACCCCCTTCCAGGAGTTTTTCCCGTCACCCGCCCTCCTCAGCCTGCGGCTGCTCTCCCCACGGAGCGGCAGCCAAAGGACTTTGAGGCACCACCTCCACGGTACATCAGCGAGGATGGATTTGACTGCTGGGAGATCCTGTTCCAGGTGTGGGCCACTTCTGAGGGAGTGTGGCCTTACTACCACAGCCCATACCAGTCTACAGATCCAGCACAGGTGCTGACAGCAGCCCGGGCCATGCGAGGGCTTCTCTACGCCATGCCACGTGAGACTGTCGTTGACTTTCGTCCCTTCCTCGGCGAGGCTGGCACAAGCACCGGAGCTGATCCTCGTGGAGGCTGGGATCTGGCGTTGTCCCTACTGGCTGCAGAGACGCACGCCACGCGTGCGTCACACATTCGCGCTTTCCATTCTCTCCGTCAGGGACCAGCGGAGCCTGTAGCGGATTACTGGCGACGCGCCATGCATACCTACACGCGCCAGGGGACCTCAGGGGGCACACAGCTGTGGGCGCTTCGGACGATCATGCTCGGAATTTGCCTGGAGTACACCGACATATTCACACGGTACAGCGACGCTGCTCTCGAGCCTTTCTCAGCCACCCTGCAGCTGCTCCCGTGGGCCCATCAGCTTTTCCTCCAGGTGACGTCGGCCCGCGAGGCANAGCAGTCCTCGCCTCACCACCATCTTCCCTCCTGCAGTCACCCTCACCTTCCTCCATCACGACCTCATCTTCCTCCTCCTCTTCGACCCCGTCTACACCCACGCAGACACAGGGCGTTGCAGCAGCTGCCCAGGGGAAGAAGAAGAATAGGAAGCGCGTATCGGGTCAGCAGCAGTCGTCATCCAGTGGTAGCAGTGGCCGTTCCGTGCACTGCTACAACTGTGGTGGTGCCCATCGCTATACCGAGTGCCAGCAGCCGCTCGACAGGGAGCGCATCACTCACGGACTTCAGGCTGCCCATGCTGCTCGCACCGCGTCCGGCACGTGGACTGCACAATCCTCTGGACGCGCGGCGACTACGACTGCAGCTGTCCCTGCATCCTCACCGGCGAGCAGCAGTGATCCAGACCTACGTGACCGTACCATTGCCGAGCTTCGTCATCTTCTGGCGCTTCGCTTTCAGGGAGGTGCGACTGTATTGTCATTGTCGAGTGGGTCACAGACTGCTTGTTCGTCCGTCCTCGTGACTCGTGATGACACGTGTGGGGGAGCACAGTCCGCATGTGACGATGATGGGCCAGATTGCACTGACTGGATTCATGAGTCTCACCTTCGTGATGTACGTCGTTCCGTCCCACCGACGGCTCAACGTCCCTCTGATGCCGAGTGTTCTATTGCTCGTTGTACAGTGACGTCCACCAGTCGTGACTCCGGTGGCACTTGGATCATCGATTCCGGTGCCACCCACCACATGACGTGTCGTCGTAGTGACTTTGTGATACTTGGTCCTGTCACGACTGTCCGTTCTGTTCGTATAGGTTCTGGTCAGTCCTTACCGGTTCACGGTGTTGGGGTTGTATGCTTTGATGGTCCGTCTGGCCCCCTTTATCTCTCTGACATGCTATTTGTGCCTGATCTTGAGCTCAGTTTTCTTTCTGTGCGTGCGTGCACTCTGATGGGTCTCTCCGTTGAGCATACCGCTGATTCAGCGATTGTGATTGCTCTTGACACCCGTAGCATTGTCCTGCGTGCTTCAGTCGTAGATGATTTGTACCGCATTGCATGGCCCTCCTCCCCTTGCTCTCCCTCCTCCTCTGGTCGTGTTTTTGTCACTGGTGTTCTATCCCCGGAACACCAGCGGTTGCTTCACCGACGTCTGTGTCACGTGGGCTCCGACACTATGTCGAAGCTCATCCGGACACAGCCCGCTCTTGGTCTTGACGTGGCTTCTTTCGAGAAGCCACCCAAGACCGACTGTCTTTTTTGCGCTCAGGGTAAGATGCACCAGTGCACTTACCCTGATTCGCGTTCCCGAGTGCTGAGGCCCCTCGAGTTGGTCCACTCGGACCTGCTCGGTCCTCTCCCGGTCGAGTCGCTGCCCGAGAGGGACCGGTATGTTTTGACGCTGACTGATGACTTCACCCGGATGCGGTGGGTCTACAGTCTGCGTCAGAAGAGCGACGCCGCCCTTGCGGTTCGGCTCTGGCTTGTGGTGGCTGAGCGTCAGTCTCGCCACACGCTACATACCTTTCGCTCGGATCGCGGCGGCGAGTTCCTCGGCGAGATGGACTCTTTCTTTGCTGAGCACGGCATTTTTCACCAGGTCTCTGCTCCTGCTACCCCACAGCAGAACGGTGTATCTGAGCGCTGGAACCGCACCATGGAGGATGCGGTCCGATCCATGCGATCTGAGTGCGGTCTCCCGGAGTCCTTCGCATTCGAGGGCTTCGCCTACATGACTTGGGTCGGGAACCGCCTCCCGCATGGTCCGCTTCCGGATCATGTTACACCGTACGAGCTCTGGTTTGGCCACTGTACCGATCTTCGTCTCGCACGTGTCTGGGGATGCCTGGCCTTCGTATGGTACACCGAGGACCAGCAGGGGTCCAAGGTCTCCCCTCGGGGTCGCTTGTGTGCCTTCATCGGCATCTCCCCGCGGTCGAAGGCCTGGCGTTTTTGGGACCCCACTCGCCGTCGTGTCATTGAGTCCCGTGACGCGCTGTTTTTTGAGTCACTCACATACCGTGATCTGACTTCGATCACAGCGCTCTCTGCAGCTCATGTCCCTTCCTTTGAGGGTCCTCGGCGGATGGGGGAGAGCTCTTCGCCAGCGACCATTCCTCGCCAGGCTGATGTGTCCGCTCGAGTCCCCTCTCGATCTCCAGCACTTGATGATCCGGCTATCATTGCCGTTGGTCCAGAGATCCCGCCTGTCCAGCCAGCTTCGCACCCCACANGGCACAAAGGCCTTAGGCCTGAGTGTCCGCACTGAGCTTTCAGAGGTACACCCAGCGTGCCCCATAGGGCACGACCTGGTCACTCGCGAGTTCCATATCGCCTGTGACGCAGCAGCTGATCTTGTGGCCGTCAGGCCAGACACTGAGGCGTGTGCACTTGCCACGCAGAGTTCCCCCTCTATGGCGCCGGACCCGGGCACATTGAGGGAGGCTTTCTCATCGTAGGATGCTGATGCCTGGCGAGTTGCTTGCGAGGATGAGCTTCGCGCTATCCGAGAGCACGGAGTCTACGACCTGGTCGACCTTCCCCCTGGGAGGAAGGTGATTCAGGTCAAGTAGGTCTTTCGCAAGAAAGTGAAGCCGGATGGCTCACTTGAACGCTACAAGGCCCGCTTGGTCGTCAAGGGGTTCTCTCAGATTGAGGGAGTTGATTACACTGACACCTTTGCCCCTGTCGGCCGCATGACTTCAGCTCGAGCTCTGTTCGGTGTAGTAGCTCAGCATGACTCAGAACTACACCAGATGGATGTGAACAACGCGTTCCTCCATGGCTCTTTGGATGAGGAGATCTACGTGGCTCAGCCACCAGGCTTTGGGGACGGTGACAAGGTCTGGCGCTTGCGCAAGTCCTTGTACGGCCTCATGCAGTCTCCACGGTGTTGGAACCGGGAGATCACTGGCACCTTGACTCGCGCAGGATACGTACAGAGCGAGGCAGACCCCTCACTCTTCATCCTACCGACACCCGAGCGGTTTACCGCCATCCTGGTCTATGTTGATGAACTTCTGATTGCGTCGCCGTCACTGGAGGCCGTGAAGGAGACCAAGGTTTTCCTCCAGACCGCCTACAGGATGAAGGACCTCGGTCCTGCATCGGTGTTTCTTGGTATGGACATTGTGCGAGATCGCAGACATCGGACACTATTGCTGCATCAGGCCCGATACGCACGAGTCGTGGGGGAGCGCTTTAACGATCTCCTTTGTGCAGTGCCCACTGCTTCCACACCACTCGCACCTGATGGCCAGGATGCCCTGAAGGTGGATGACCCTACACAGCTGGGGGAGACAGTGGACGTGACCTTGTACCTCCGTCTTATCGGATCTCTGATGTACCTGGCCACTATCACGCGTCCCGACATCGCGTTCGCCGTCAACCTCCTCGCTCAGTTCTCGCGGGCTCCACGTGCGAGAGCTCTTCACGCGGCTGTGCGAGTGGTACGGTACGTGGTCTCCACGCCGTATCTCGGACTCTGCTTTCGTCGGCAGTGTTCGGTGGTCCTTGATGGCTACACTGACAGCGACTGGGCTTGGAGTCCTGACGGGCGCAGTCCCACTGGCTACGTGTTTCTGCTCGGTGGTACCGCTTTGTCGTGGCGAAGCGGGATGTAGGGCTGCATCGCACGTAGCTCGTCGGAGGCAGAGTATGTGGCTTTGGGGGCAGGGGCTGCTGAGGCAGTTTGGCTACAACGCTTGTTTCTTGAGCTTGGGCAGTCAGTACCCGCCATTGTGCTGCGTTGCGACAACCAAAGTGCTCTCGCCATTGCGGAGAAATCTGGTATTTTTCATGCTCGCACAAAGCACAATACGGTTGAGCATCACTTCGTTCGTGATCTGGTGGAGCGACGCGTGATCTCCATCATGTGGGTTGACACTGACTTGCAGCGAGCTGATTTCTTGACGAAGGCACTTGCCTGCGGAAAGTTCCTGGTGGCCATTCGTTCTATTGGACTTCGCCCCGTGCGTGATAGTGGTTGAGTGTGGGATGTACGTTGCCGTCTCATCTGTCTATGTCACTCACTATGTGGTTGTACCAGTGCTGCACGCGTATGGACATGCGTACCATCGGGTCATGGGGGAGTGTTGTGCTTTGTGCCGTTCCTGTACAGTTTACTGTGACCTCTCGGCCGTGTCCATACTCGTGCAGATCCCTGAGGCAGGCGGCCCTGGTGACACCGGCGCGACGACAGGTGGCGGACTACCCGTCTAGAGCTGACCAACCACTGTTCCAGAGCCCCAGATGTCACCTGGACTCCTTGCTGTGCCTTCTACGTCTTGCAGGCGCCTTTCGGGGAACTGGGCATGAGGCCCATTTGCATGTTTTTGCATTATATACTCGATGTCAGTCGATGGATGCATGCATGTGAGCAGTCGTTGCGTGCATCTTTTGATTCTGCACGTCTAGGTTTAGACGACGTAGGATTCTGACATGTGTGCGCAGAGTTACGGCCAAAACAGTGGTTTTGGGCCGATTTTAGGACAGCTCTTGGACTGCCGCGTGCGACACCCGCCGTGCGCCGCGGCAGGTATCTATACCCTGGACCTGTCAGTTGTCATTTCTCTCTGCATATGCTATATTGAAGCATTCTGACACTTTGACTTGTGTATCCTAGCCAAACTCTTGCCGTTGTGTGTACGACCTGTGACTGTCGTCACCGTCTGACTACGCACTGACGCCCGGTCAGCGGCTGTGTTGCTAGGAAGCTTCTACGCACTTTCTCATATGTGTCATTGTTGCTGTGCACCATTGGTTGTGAATTGCAACCACGTAGATTTGCTATTTTTCACAAATTCGTATGCTGTGTTTTCAACATAAAATGGCCGTCTTCGTATCACGATGTCTAGACAAGAACACCAACACTCTCATCACTTTTCTTGGGCTACGTGGAAACATCAGTGCAGTTGAGTCATCTTTATCTTATGCAAAAGGCCTTCAAAGAGCTCTAAAGGACGATGCCATCGACCAACCACAATATCATTATCATTCTCTATTTGAGATACTGTTTTTACACATTATTTTATAACTAAG
>SZWC01026800.1:1443-13242 GCA_023375785.1 Penium margaritaceum
GGGGGGGGGGGGGGGGGGGGGGGGGGGGGGGGAAGTCGCAAAACCAGGGGGGTATTGCCACACCAGGGAGGTGCCAAGGGCTGTGCTCTGGCGGTACAGCGCTCACGCAAATGATGCCCACTTTACTCTAAGAGCCCTTTCCTGCTCTCAAATAACTGATGTTGGAAGAGAAGTAGTTTTTTAAACCTCTGCCTGTCTACACTTGTCCCTATGCCTACCTTCCAACTTTGGCAACAAAATTTCATTGATCTAATTGTTTCCGTGTCCGAGCCATTATCCAATGCAACAGGATGCTAGGACAGAGTTTATATGGCTGGATGTGCATCTTTGCTAGACCAGTCACGCATCCTGTCTGATGCCCTCTGCTGGACAAAGGTGCAGCAGGCAATACACCACTGCAAACCCCGTTTCATTGTTGAAAGTATTTTACGACCCCACCACGTGTGGTTCCCTGGGAAAACATTGCTCACAAAAGGCGGGCGTTACCCGTCGGTCTTTGATTACATCCCGAATTATTTTCCCTTTACCAAGAGAAAATCCAGAAAGCATGCAAACCACAGAACATGCTCAATAATGGTCGAATGTTTCAGAGAACCATTTTCCTGCCAATTTTGTTTAAACTTGCGAAGGTCCGGAAGCACCTTGAAACCAGTACATATTAGAGCTCAGCCTTGTTCATAAGAACTAGGTTCCTACCAACGCCACAGAACACTCACTATGAGAGTTTGCAAAATTGGAGCAAGAGATATCACATGCAAAACATGATAATGTGCTCCCTTCCCAAATCTGGCAGAGATATATGCAGACCTTTTAATGCTTGAATGATGCTTATACATCACTCAGAATAAAATTTAAGGACAAGCTTCATAGCTTGTTTAAGAGTGAGAGAAAATTCATTCAAAATTTCAGCGTCACTGCAGCACTTTGGAGTTCCGGGCACTTTGGCACACATACAGTGGTCAAAAGATAACTTTGAGTTAATGGTTGACCTGGAATAATAGCCACTCACAAGAGAGGTGCAGCTCAGCTGCTCCTTGAGCTGTTTTAGATTCTGCATGTAAGATGAACACACGTCAGTTTATCCATGTAGATGGCAATGATATGATGGAGCTGGTTGTTGTGCAGAACATACATAGTGTTGATCTTTTGTTTCCAAAGTTACCTGACAGGAGTGCTTGTTTGGACAGCAATATGAGACAAAGAATGCACTTACTGGTTGCCGCATGTGAAGATAGTTCTGATAGGATTCAGTAACATCCAGTTATCAAAGAACTGCAGATCAATTTTGGTTGATTATTTGGCAACCTTCCCTTTCAGCAAACTTATACAGCTACTCACAAGCTTTCCAACTCACCACAGCATGCGTGATCTGGTTAAGCGTAACCCACACTACATATTCTGAAGCTCATCATTGTGCTATGCCAATCAGCATTATGCTAGCATGAAGGCCACTCAAAGGAGTGCCCTCAACCACCAAGAATTGCACCAAAGTACCTTTCCCAAGGTTCAGGAGCTCCAACAGCATTCTACTGATCTTTTGATGCAATGAGAAAAGTGGTGGTGTAGTGGGTTGCATCATCGGTGAATGTGATAAAGTATAGAGCACCCCCCATTGTGCGCACACCCATGATACCACACTAGTCTGAGCACAAGATCAAGGGGCTGCATTACATGGAACTTTGCCCCAAATGCCTCACAATATTTCTTGCCCATCAAACAACCACCCCAAACTGCTTCAATGTATGAGAGATCCGTGAGAGGCCCACTCACCATCTTCTTAGAAGCCACGAGCTTCAATTTCCTTCTATCAAGATGGCCAAGCCCCTCATGCCAAAGATTCCCCGCCATATCACCATCCACGGATGGTTTTGCACACACCACCACTGATGGAACGCTTGCATGCAAGGGGTGTATAAGTCTCTCAAGTGATGCAGTGCACACGAGGAAAACTTTCTCATTCAAGATGTTGCATCCCATTCCATCCCAACTTCCATCCCAACTGGCTCACAGACACAAGATTTGCTGCTACCTTTGCAACCTAAAGCACATTGGTGAGCTTTATATTTTTTTCCTCATCCCCCCACCTTGGTGACAAAGTCAACGGTATCTTCTCCCATTGCCAACAAAGCAACATTGACTCCCTTGACGACATTCTTGGAAATGATGCTTTCAAGTGACTCGAACTACTTGTGATGGGAGGTTAGGTGGCATAAGGCACTGGATTCAATGTACGATTGACCCTGAGCTTTCTTCTTGAGCATGGGCATGAGCACAAAAAACTTCTCTGAGGCTGGTGAAGCACGAACGGCTGAAGTGTTATTATTGGAGGAGGCCAACCCTCCTCCGGAGAAGTGCAACTTTGTGTGCTGCTGCAATTTCTGCTTACACATGGGACAGTTTCAGATGAGGTGGTCGGTGGCAGTGCAATGGAAGCCCGCTCGCTGTTCCTTCTTTGGCGGCACGGTCATCTTTGTCTTGCCCTCCTTGTTTTTTTAATGCAAGTTGATGATGCTCACAAATGTGGTGCCCTTACCCTTGGTGTCATGAGAGTGATGACATGTCCCTTCATGGAGGAGCTTGACCGTCACCTCCTAAAATTGGACTGCGCCTAACTGCACCTTCAAGTCCATCATGGAGGTTGGTAGCTTTCCGGGAACCCCTCCAACAGAGATAGAATGAGCTCATTCTTTCCAAACTCAATATCCACCACCTCGAGCTCCTCCGTCAAGTCCTTTGCATGCCTGTATGGTATTGTTTCCATCCATGCAAAGCTTGTGGAAACGTTCACAAAGAATGATGCAGTTAGCCACTTGATCCGCCTTATAAAACCCAAATAACGCCCCCCAAGTCTCAGAAGCAAATTTGTGTAGGTTAGACATGGGGGTGGGGGAAATGTTCACGGGAAGAATGATCAGGGCCTTGCAATTATCTTTCTCAAACGTTTCCGTGCTCATTGTGGCCTCCTCGTCATGTGTCAGGGAAGCCGACAAGGACAAGGTTGATGCGGACACTTGTGCCAATTTGACACTCAAGCTCAGTGTATTTTTTTCCCTTCATGACCTGATGGAAACTGGGCAGGCCTCAGGGATGTAATCAGGCTCACCAAGAGCCGCCTAGGCAAGACCAGCTGTTTGTGAGAGGGAGTTGCAGGTTACACAGACAGAAATTACGGAGGCGAATGTAGGTGTGCAGCGAACGCAAATGTCTGACTCTTGAGTGAGAAAGTAAATTGTTGCATCTTTCTAACAAGCCATTATATGCCTCATTTGGCCTAGGGAGCACTGTCAAAGTCTACCCTCTAGCACACTCTCCTAGCCTAGCGGGATGAGCGGCAGTCACCGTGTCACACATGATAATTATGTCTAACACGACTTGAACGACCAACAATCGTGGGCTGCTCCTTCCTTGAAGTCTCTTGGAGGTCCTCCAGCCAGCTTTTCTCCTTGAAGTTTGCACTCAGCCGTCCTGGTCAATAATCTTGCCGCCTTTTGAGCTCAAAGTGCTCAGGTTCTCACTTGAACCCAATCAATGATCTCCAAACTTTGGAAACCCATATCTCACTCAAATGGACTCCAAATTGAGTTCCGTAAACTGCGTTAGAACATGGGAAACATTTTCTATGCAGATGCTATGCCAGATGATTTTTTTCAAGCAACCTATTTTTGTCACTTTCTGGCACCCTCATATCCATCACTCCCACTTTGCGAGAATAAAAATCACACAAGTCCGCACTGTCCTATCAGATGCTGAAAGCGGTGCACTGCCAGCGGCTTGGTCAAGAAGTTTGTCAGCATCATGCTTGAAGGGCAGAACTTGACCTGCACCACCTGCTTTGCCACGAGCTCGCGGATGAAGTGGTACTGCAGGTGGATGTGCTTGGTGCCGGCGTGAAACTCTGCGTTCTTGGTCAGAGCAATGGCACTCATGTTGTCACAGTGGATGGTGGTCGCTGTGGTCTGCTGCTGTCCAAGGCTTTCCAGCAGCTCATGCAGCCATACGTCTTCCTTTGTCGCTTCACTCAGGGCAATGTACTCCGCTTCAGTGGAGGAGAGAGCAACACAATCTTGCCTCTTGCTCCTCCAACTGATTACACCTCCCCCGAGCACAAACACAAACCCACAGGTCGACCTCCTTGTTTCCAGGTCACCCCCCCCAATGTGCATCGCTATAGTCGATGAGGATGGGGCTTTTGTTGCCGTTGAAGGTGATGCAAAGGCTTCTGCTGCTTTCAAGGTAGCGCAGCACGCGCTTGACTGCCTCCCAATGCAGCACACCCGGATTCGCACAAAACTTGCTGAGAACTCCCACTGCTTGGCTGATGTGGAGGTGCGTGTCGGCTGCTGCGTACATAAGGCTCCCAACTGCTTCTTGGTACGGCACTGATTCCATGCGGCTGCTCTTTTGCATGCCGCAGGGAGTCTGCGTCATGCTCAGATTCGCTCCCACCTCCAGTGGTGTTGCGGCCTTGCGCGCTCCTGCCATGTTCAAGCGCTTGACGATGTCGCTCACGTACGTGCTCTGCGACAATTCCAAAGTCTGCTGTTTCCAGTCCCGCTTGACCTAGAGGCCAAGGTAGTAACTGAGCATGTCAAACTCATGTCTTTCTTTCTTTCCCTGGCAGCAAGGGACTGTTTTATATCGTCCAAAAGAGACTTGGAGTCAGATACAATAAGAAGATCATCAACATAGAGCAAGATGATGACCAGAATTTCCTCATGCACGCGCCCATAGACCGCATGGTCGGCTTTGCTGTGCACAAACCCAAGGCCAGCCAGCTGCTCATCCATCTTGTTGTACCATGCACGCGGTGCTTGATTCAGGCCGTAAAGAGCCTTCACAAGCTTGCACACCAAATCCTCCTTTCCCTCCACCACATACCCCTCCGCCTGCTCCATGTACACATCCTCCTCAAGGTCACCATTCAAAAATGCACACATCACATCCATTTGGTGCACCTCCCAGTCAATAGCAGTAGCAAGAGTGAGGATCGCTCAGATGGATGGAAAATTTGCGGCAGGTGTAAATGTCTCATTGTAATATTCACCCTCAGTCTGTACATACCCTTTTGCATCCAACTGTGCTTTGTATGTGAGCACCTTACCATCCGCACCACGCTTGCGCCTGAAGATCCACCGGCACCTGATCACCCGGCTGCCACGTGGAGCCTCCTCAAGAGTCCAGGTTCCGTTCTTCATAAGGGCACCATACTCCTCGAGTGCTGCGACACGCCAATCTTCCGTCTCGGCGCTACACATTGCTTCAACAAATGTTACTGGGTCATCGGTGATCATGAAGAAGAGAAGCTTGAGGTCAGAGGACTCCTGTGAAGATGAAAAAGTGCACAGGTTCAGCTCCTCCAGCGGCCTCTGTTTGCTTGCGAGGCGCTCGAATCGCCTCAACGGCTCCATAGGACCACCTGCATCATAGCTGTGGTGTGCAGACCTCCGTGGCAGCTGCTGTGTGTTGCTTTGTTGATTATCCTCATCAGATTCGGCTGATGGCTCCTCTTTCTCAGCTCCCTCCATCTCCTTGTCATTTCCACTATCACCGGCATCTTCCACACTGCCCTTTTCTGCTACCGGCTCTTCTCCTAATTCTGGTACGAGTGCGGGAGGACGTGGAAGTGCAAACATAGGGCTCCAAGTCCAGCCCTTCACGTCCTCTTGAAAGACCACATCACGGCTGCGGATGATCTTGCGAGAAGCGATGTTGAAGAGGCGGTATCCCATGGTGTCATAGCCGAGGAATGCTACGTTCACCAACTTTGCATCTAGCTTATTGCGGTTGCCAGCAGGCACGTGCACAAATGCACTACACCCAAAGACTTTCAGGTGTGTCACTGTTGGCTTACGTCCCGTCCACGCCTCCTCTCGTGTCATCAGTGGCACGGCGCCCGTGAGACTCCAGCTTTTCAGGTACATGGCAGTGTTGACCGCTTCCGCCCAAAAGGTTGGCGGGAGCTCCGCATCTTGGAGCATGCTACAAACACGCTCCATGAGTGTGTGGTTTTTGTGTTCAGCCATGCTGTTCAGCTGTGGTGTTCAAGGTGGGGTGACCTCGTGCCTGATCCTGCGACGCTTGAGGAAGTTGTGGAAATTGTTGGAGAGGTACTCTCCTCCACCGTTAGTGTGAAGCACCTTCAATCACCTACCACTCTCATTCTGTAGAGCAGTAATCTGCACCTTGACAGCATCAATGCGCTCATCCTTTCCAGCCAGGAAGGACACCCACGTCTTTCTTGACTTGTCATCAATGAACGTAATAAAGTACAGCTCGCCAGACAAGGAATAAGATGGCATGGGACCACACAAACCAGAGTGAACGAGTGAGAGAAGCTCAGTTGCCTCCTTCCCTTCCCCAAAGAAAAGAGGGCGGGCTTGCTTCCCTTCAATGCAGCTCTCACAAGCCGATTCACCTGGCTACTTCACCCCCTTGAGCTTCAGGCCGAGGACCATCTGCTACATAGAGATGATTGCGCCAAAGCCGAGGTGACCAAGCGGGCAATGCCACAGGCCGATGTCGTATTCTCCCTCTCTCGCCGCCACCGCTGAGTCAGCTTCCTTCTCCGATGCCACATAGAGACTGTAAAGTTTGTCCTCCTTGTCCACTTTTGCACACACACGGCCTGCAGGAGCAGAGATGGTGCAGCCACCATTCTAAAAGCAAACCTGCATGCCTTCCGAGATGAGAGATGAGATAGAGAGAATTTTAGCTGCCAGCCCCAGAACATGAAGCACACCCTTCACACAATGTTCCATGTGCTTACCCTCAACGGAAGCACAAAACAAAATCTCACCCTCCCCAACCGCCATTTGCACATGATTATCCCCCATTGTACACCCGACGAGGCTCAACGGCAGTGTCGACGATGAACCACTCCCGGCGACACGTCATATGACGCGTGGCTCCCGAGTCGATGATCCAGAACAAGGTGGTGGTATCGGAGACATGCAAGACCTGGATGGTTGTCACGAATCCACTCTCCCAATCTGCTACATTCGCAAAAGCGTCTGACTGATTTCTCGCTCCCACTCCAGCCGCAAGGTTTGCCTTCTTCTTCCAGCATTTGCGTGCCCAATGGCCCGACTTCTTGCAGCAGTGGTAGTTCCCCTTATTTCCTCCTCCGCCGTTGCTCCTGGTTGGTGCATCACCACCCCCATGACCAGAGTTGGTGATGAGAGCAACGTCTAGTCCACTTCCGCCCTCCTCACCCTTGCGCCGCTCCTCCTCAAAGAGCAGGCTCTCCTCCACATCGTTGAGGGAGACCTTGTGGCCACGTTGGTCCATGGCAACAGTGAAAGGATTGTAGCTGCTAGGGAGGCTAGAGAGGATGGTAAGCATGAGCACACGTTCCTTAACAGGATCCTCAATTGCAGAAAGTGGGTCAGCAAGAGACTTCACCGTGTTGATGTAGTCAATCATGGATCCAGACTCATCCATCTTCACAGTGTGAAAACGACGAAGCAGCTGCATCTTCATGAGAATTTACTTTGATGCATAAGTAGACTCAAGATTCTTCTAAACCTTCCTGGGCGTGAAGATTCCATGGACGAGGAGTTGCTTCTGTTTGACGAGGTAGAGGTAGATGGTGGAAAGGGCGCAATCACGCTTCTCACGGTGGGTACGGGCCTCACCAGGTGAGAGAGAGGAATTAGCTGGTTCCTCCTCACTCACATGGCTCCACATTCCCTTCTTGATCAGCACCATATTCATGTTGTTGCTCCAGTTGAAGACGTTTTTGCCTTCAAAGTTGGTGATGTTGACGCAGGCCACCACAGAAGCGGATGTTGCCATGGTAGTGCAATGTTCAGCCCCCAAACGACTATCACACACAATAGGGTGCAAGGAATGCCTTAAGGATGAGACAAATCTCTGAGACCACTGATGGAAACTGGGCAGCCCTCAGGGAGGTGATCAAGCTCACCAAGAGCCGCCTAGGCAGGACCAAGCGTTTGTGAGAGGGAGTTGCAGGTTACACAGACAGAAATTATGGAAGCAAACGTAGGTTTGCAGAGGACGCAAATGTCTTAATCGACTCTTGATTGAGAAATTAAATTGTCACAATTTTTTAACAAGCACTTATATGCCATATATGGCCTTGAGAGAACTGAGATACACTCTTTCAAAGTCTACCCTCTAGCACATTGTCCTAGCCTGTGGGATGGGCGATAGTCACCTTGTCACACATGAGAATTATGTCTCACACGACTTGGACGACCAACAATCGTGGACTGCTCCTTCCTTAAATTGTCTTGAAATTTCTTGGAGTTTCTCTAGCCGCCTCATCTCCTTGAAGCCTCCTCTCAGCCTTCCTGGTCAATAATCTTGCTGCTTTCTTAGCTCAAAGTGCTCAGGTTGTCACTTAAACCCGATCCATGATCTCCAAACTTTTGAAACCCATTTCTCACTCAAACAGACTCTGAATTGAATTCCGAAAAGTGTGTTAGAACCTGTGAAACATCTTCTATGCAAATGTCATGCCAGATGATTTTTGTCAAGCAATCTAATTTTTTCACTTCCTGGCACCCTCATATCCATCACGACCACCATGACCTGCATTCCTCAAACATGAGTTGCATGAAATAATTTTAATTGATGAAGTTCAAAGTTGAGGCTTTGAAAGTACTTTTGGTTAACATTGATGTCCTATCAAGACCGCAGCACACTGATTGTGACATTTGGAGGCTTGGAGCAAGAGAGTTCACTTGTAAAACTCGATATCGGGTTATTGTCGCAAATCTGACACAGATATGGAATGTTTTTCACTGCTGCAATGATGCTTGTAGATCATTCAAAATAACAAGATAGGAAAATTTTGACTGCTTTTCTGAAATCCCAAGATTCAGAGAGTATGCTTCTAAAATTTCAGCAACAATGGAGCACTTGGCAAAGTTACAGTTGTTACAAGAGGATTTGGAGTAAATGGTTGACTTGGAATAAAACGTTCTCACAAGACAGGTGCCTCATACATCTGGCAATACTAGAGCACACAAGTTCATACCAGATAATGGTTTCCACGATTTTCTGAGGTGCAAGTGAAGAAACTGGGGTTGTTGGCTATTTTTCTTCTTTGTTGTCATGCTCTTGGACTTCTTGGAACACCCTGATGTGCTGGTAGGCTAAGAAGTTAGACTCCAACACGCAAAATCCCAACTCAAACGCCCTGTTTTGGTTGTTGCGTTGCTAAGTTGTGGTTCACCAGAAGGGCGGCTTGCCATGAAATTAACAAAGGCGCTGGACTTCCACTGTCCGCGCTGGAAAAAGGGTGAGCACACGTGTCATGTCAGAGAATTTGTGGCTGAGAAATACTCGATTGACTTTTTTTAGTTGACCATTTATTTTGCCAATTCAATACAGAATCTGTACGCATGTTTTGTTGGCACTTGCACATGGACATTCCTCATGCCCCATGTGTCCAAACGGCCTCCACCTGGGCTGCGCCCCAGAATTGCTGAACTTCAATGTTCATCCATGTTCCTTCTCGGTTCTGAGCCGGAATATCCGACGTGGCTGCATTGCGAGAGCTGTGCGAGCAGTCCGTACTTATGACGGGCGTCGTGAAATTCTTGTGCCATTCGCGGTCTGCGATCAATAGTTGAAGAATGTTTACGCGCTTCATCATCCTTCATGCTTCATTTGAGACTTTTGAGCCAGCCAATAAGGTGGAAGTTGTGCAAGAATCGATGAATGAATCAACGGACAGGCGAGTGCGACTCGTACGCTCTAGATAAATTCAGGGATAGTCCAAAACGGGTTATGATTGGATGAAACAGGTCCGCGTATCGATTGGCAACTTTGTCGCCATGTCGTGGAGGTGACGCATGGCTCGTCTCGCGATTCCGGAGTCAGAATTGATGAAGGTTGGAAAGTCAACGGTCCAAAACCAGTCAACAGCACAAAAGAGCATCAAATTGTGCAAAACCGGTCGTCAGCCGATTCATCGCTCGTAGCAGGTACATCAACTACTAAAGTTCACCTAGCTTCTAAAAGACGGGGAAATCTATGAATGAAAGTTCAGTGATATCGGAGCCCGGCCCTGCAGTTTGAGGCTCATACGTCAGCTTAAGAGACGGGTTTGGCCGTCCATGTTCGCCAGGTAAATCAGGTGCACAATCGTTGTGTCCCACGTTGTCCTAGCAAGCATGCACCTTCACGGGAATTAAAAAAAGACTTCTGACCCATTGAGTTGCCAGCTTGACTGTTGGCAAGGCAACATTTGTTTTTATGTTTCTCTCGTGCTCGCACATCGCCTTTTGCCACATATTCTAGGCGGCCGGCCGGTTTTTCCACCTTCACTTGCCAAAAGATCTCACTACAACAGGGTAGTGGAGTTTAAAAACTGAGAAGACTACCGTCCAATGTGAATTTTGGATATGGAATTTTGAGATTGAAGCTTCCGTATGTCAAATCATGAAAATGGCTTCATGGACTCCTGCCAAGTCCGCCGCTGTCTGCTGACCGGGGGTGGGCTCCAGTCAACAGGGAACCCATAGGAGCCCATCTGCAGCATGGGCTTGCTGGAGACCGGTGCGCTAAAGTGCCCACGGGTGACCACCCATGGGGTGAGTGGGCTCCTGCGGTAACAACTTTGAAGTGAAAGCCACCAACTGATGGCCATCGGAAGCACGGGCTTTGAGCCTGAACGAATCTTAGAGCATGTCACTACAGACAAGGCCATCTCAACCATCTGAAAAATTAAATGTGAGCATTTCCACTGTTGTGCGCTTTTGCACGACACCATAGCGGTCTCCGGAAAATAAACCATCTACCACTGAATCGAAGTATTTTTGCCGGATATCCGGTCACTTTCAACTTCACTGAAAACGATTTTGGCATGTGTGAGACCGTTTGGTAGACTCAACCCCGTCTTAGTTGGAAGAGAACCTCTCAAGCCCTGCACCTCCCAGGCCCGCTACTGCGGGGCCTGGGAGGTGCCCCAACCTTAGTAAAACCCACAACCCCTAAATGTTACGAAGGGGGTTTCCCAAAAATGACTTTATTTGACGATTTTCAGGAAAAATCTGGATTCAAGGCAAAAATCCTGTGAGTCAATGCTCGAGGTGAAATACAAATTTCTAGCTCGCACATGGTGTAGCGTTTTCGGGCCAGGTATGGGGGCACATGGTCTAACTGTCTACTGTTTCAATGACCACCGAGCTTCAGTGGGATCAAGCTCTTCCTCGCGACTCGCAACTCACTTGCAGGTGCCTAGTAATGGCCAAGGGAAATGGCATGAGTCGCCATGAGAGCTGCAGAAGAGGGTGTGGGGGGGGTGATGCCAGAGCGCCAGTACCGTCCAAGCGACAGTGCAGAATGTCCACCGCAGTGTATAGCAGGGCCCAAGCGATCAAGGCATGGGCCGATGCTGCCAAATATACCTTCAACATCAGCTAAGTGCAGTGCCAGCTATGCAGTGTTGGTGGGGGGATGGACGAGAGCTGCGGGCATAGGCATGGGCGTAGGCGCATGAGTGTGCAGGCACATGTGTGCAAGGATGCCCTCCTGAGCCAATAAGGTGCACGCATGCACTAACGAGAATGTCCGTCCTTCCAAAACAGTTGGACCAGATTGAAGTACTGGCAGGGTGAATTGAAAAGTGGGGGTTTGAGGAAACATGGGGTCATGCATCTTTCAAACTTTTTTATTGTATTGAAATATCTACGTGGAAAATCATGCCATCACGACAAGTGCTACGCTCTTATTGCCGCCAATATTCCAAGATATAAGCTATCTTCGTCTCATGGGAACTCCATACTGTCATCATCACCCCCACCCGCAACTGCCCCCCTTCCTCCTCCC
>SZWC01026801.1:0-21163 GCA_023375785.1 Penium margaritaceum
TAGATTTAGATATAGATATAGATATAGATATAGATATAGATATAGATATAGATATAGATATAGATATAGATATAGATATAGATATAGATATAGATATAGATATAGATATAGATATAGATATAGATTCAGATTTTTTACAATATGGTTGTTATGTGAAAATGAAAAATGTTTACTTAATGTAATAGTATAATGGTAAATATTATCTTGGATGGTTCTTTGATTTTATTTCCAATTTAAATATAAATTAACTTTTTTTCTTATTTTATTGAAATGAATTTTTATTTTTGATGTAAATCTATTTTTAATGTTCATGATTTCATATTAGTGTTGATATGAACACATGTTAACTGATGAAGTTGAAGCACAAAATGCGTATGTGTTAAGGATATAAGATTTATGGGCAAGATGTATGAATAATTTATTTTGAATCATTTTTATATTGATAAATTAGAGTTTATGAAAATAAGTTATGTTTCAAAATTGATTGAAGATTTCAAAATTTTCCTGTATGCAGTGATTTTGCATTATGTGTTATAGAGTTCCGAAAAGTAAACTTCATACCTTTATGAACACTTTTACCATTTCTTGATGTGAGGGAAGCTTTTGGCGATCGCCAAAAGCTATTCTCACTTTCGCTTCAGAAGGCTACTCTTTTACTATCTCTCATTTGAAATGCCTCGGAATGCGCTGAACTCACCGCACCACTCCATGGCCACATTTGAAAGGAGGAGCCGATGGGCGCTTCATTGTGGCTGCTATAAGTATGGCAGGCTTCGGACTGCTGGCTATTTGGACCAAATATGATTTCGAGCGTCAATTTGTTAACGATACCACGCCGCGGACAGTTTTCGAAGGGTCGTTGCCAACGAGAGAGAGCACCGTTCGCAAATCGAACAGAACAAGTGGCAAACACTCCGAAGAGCGGGGCTTGCGTTCCATGAGCAAAACTTAAAACTGATACCTCTGATGCAAAAGACCGCTAAAAAATCACATAGGGAGGATGCGTTGAAATCTACGAATCGAATATCAGGTGCTGTTACAGTAACTGACCGCTGGCGGACATCAGACACAGCGGAGAGAATGTACCATAACACCCTTCAGATTTTGATCACGTTATCGACGCAAAACCCCCCTCCGATTCTTGCGATTCATTGCTCGCGCGAATCGTGTTGCGACGAGCGACGCAAATATCGGGAATATCACTTGACAACGGATGCATGATCGCTGGAGGTAGATAATTCGGATTTTTCTTCTCGAATGTTCAAAATGAACGGAACCCGTTGTATGGCTTCTCGTTGCCCAGTCGACGCAGCTCAATCGGGTTGGCATGGGTGCAAGGTGCGGATTCTGCAACATTACCAGTTATACTCATTCGTGGGATTTTCCATTGTAAGATTCATTTGTTGAGTTCTTTCGCAAGGACCACGCAGAACTTCTGTCGAAAGCCGCTAACCTGATCAATGGAATGAACATTATGTCGGCGGCGGAAGAGGCCGCCATTTGCCCGTCTGCTTTGAAACGAGCTAGTAGATGGCGAGAACTGCGGTGCTTAGTTCGGGAAAATCTCGCGAAAATGACCGTGTTCGGAAACATGGCAGTTTGGATACATATTACAATCTCGAAGTTTACGCATCGCTGAACTCACCGCACGAAACCTTAATCTGCCTAATACCACAGGGTGAAGGGTTGTGACGGTGAACGCGGGTTCTTGTCCGGAAGCGGCCAGCATAACCACTGGCTTCCGATTTGACAGTGGCCAGGGCGTTTCCATGAAATTACGAACAACAAGCGAGAACATTCGTTTTCGTTTCGTCGTCTGATCGCAGAAGACCACAAACACGTCATTACCATTTGGCGTCGGTCCCATTAAGCTGAGAATTACAAAGTAAACATTGAAATCTCTAAGGTTCAATAACGAAGCATGAGCAGTTTTTTTAGACTGCTATTTCACGACATACCCTGGAGGAATCCTATTCCAAATTCGAAACATAAATGTCTCACTCAAGAAGATAACAATTCACAACATACTCATACACAGACAACACACACAAACTAGACATCATTGTCAGAAACGCGATTGATATCGACATCTCAAACTAGACTATGAAGTCTCACATCATAAAACAGGTCTACACTTGTTCTTCATGCATACTTGAGTATTGAACAATCTCGTGGATTCATTTAACTACTGTACTCATTTCTAACAAATGAAAAACATCACGATGTTCATGAATCAACATCATCTTCAAAACAAGGTTCATATTTATGCTAAGGTACATTTGAGGAGCATAAGTTCTAAGGAATTCGACTATGTAACAAAACTGAAATTTTAGGCTTCACTTCAAGCCCTAGAATATAATAAATGAATATAGTTTTGACATTTCTTGATATTAAAGCTTTTATATTTGAGATTAAGAAGCTAAACACTAAAATTAGATTGATATGTGTCAAGTCATGGTGTTTCTCGTCATCCTATATCTCAATTTGAATTCAAGCCATGAATGTATCCACTTATGGTATTATTAACCTCTCTTTCGTAATAGGTTGAAGCTCTCTCTAATTAAAAATTAATCAAAATGAAAATCACTCTAATATTTACTTTTTTCAAAATTTCCCATCTCTTATATGAGTTTATATTGAGCTCAAGTTCTCTTCTTAATTTTGACCCCACTCAACTCGAGTTAAGAAGTTCACAATGAGATACCTTAAAAAACATTTCATGCATATGAAAATTTGCTTGATTGAATGTAACCAAACTCAAAGAAAAAAAACAAAATGCTAGTTATATTTCAAGCAAAAGATGATAAATATGTTGTTATGGGGAATGTCTCTTACCTTGGATAGGTCATCACTCACGTTTAGAAGTTTCATACTAAAAAATACCTCTTTCCTGAAATGTGGAAAATGTTTATTGTGAAAATAAGTTCTCTTTCATAGAAATTCCTACAAATATAGGAAACTCGAGAATGTTCATTTATTTCTATGCAAAGCCGTTATCTCATATTGATCATGAAGAAGGGAGTGTGAATGATAGGCTACCAAGGATTATTAGACGTTGTGGCTTATAAAGAATGGCGTACCAAGGGGGGTTGTTTTGCAAATTACATGAGCAATAAATTTCCATGGAAAAATCGTGTATACCCCACACAATTTTTCTTCACATGATTTCCTTCCTTTATTACACATTTTTTCTTGAAGGCCAACCTATTCTGTACATGTGAGCAAACTTTGAAGGAGACCTTTGACATTAGAAAAGCATTTCCTTCATAATTTTATCCATTTATCATCTATTCTCCCTTTCTTATAAGTATATGAAGATATTCTTTTGATTATTTTAAACACGAAAGGAGAGCTTATTATAAGTCATAACGATGGTAAATGTTTCCATGAAAACGATGTTTAGAGGAGGGTTTTGTTTTCATGGATAATTTTGAATGTGATTTACTCAAATAAATTTAGCAACAACCAAGAAGATAGGCAATGTCACATGTTCATGAACCAGTTTTCATAAAAACATTTGTTTTGTGTGCATTGCTTTGGTTGATAACAAATGGGACAATGTCGTGAACTGCACCGAAAAAATCCCCAAGATTAGGAAACACAACCATAATGGGTGCGAATTAATGAACGCTTGAATTTATTGTTGACTGATATCAAAAAATCTTTGCGCATTTTGTTGGAGGAATTTCCTAATTCATACACCTAAGTCTGTCTGTCCATCATTTTCATTGCCGACCAGAAGAACTACATTTGCTATCATGTCCAGAGTGATTTTCCCATTTGTGATATAACATTGAGCTTCGTATTGATTTTCACAATTGCTGAAAATGCGGGTTTTGGCTGTGTTCTGTGTAGTCATTACTATGCTGTGCGGCACGCCATAATCGTTGAGAAGGGGAAGGGAGGAGTCCTTCCACATGGACCGTCCTGGACGGCTGAGTTACGCTACGTGGACAGCGCGGACAACACCGACTGCCCATCGCTGCTGTCCATGGTTGAGGAAACCCTATACTGTATTCTAGCGTTTACAAGCCAAACCCAAAGATTGCCAAAGACACTTCGAAGGTTTACGAGCGTCACTGTTAGATCGATATGCATTAGTGCAACAATCATGAGAAGCATACGATGGCCTGAATGGTAGCCCGTGATCTTGCCAAAGTTCGATTGATGTGTCACAATTAAACAAGACGGTCAGATTGAACAGATCCTCTTTGTATAGCGCGATGCAATCTTCAAACAAAATCCTGCCCATTGAGCAGTCTCGGGCTGTCTCTCTGTTTTGATCACGTGATGTCTATCACCACCCTGAGGCCCTATCTGGAGATATTTATTTCCAGCATCTCCTGCTGAAATCGAGTCGAGAAAAGGTTCGGGCGCACCCATGCTGTCAGTCGCCGTGGCTTGCAGTGAGAACAAGTGAAAACACAATCCAATTGATTTGATGGCGGGAAACTACCCGCGTCGGATGGTGCCCACTGCTAACCGTCATGTGTAAACCATTCAATGACGTCAGTCAATGTCAATAATCTCCTAATTATCCGTTCCAACCACTAAGGGATGCCTTTGGAGTTCGGGACATAAACTCTCGACATTTCAAGGGAAAAGGAAGGTAATTCTGAAATCTACCAACCCATTCAGTGCAATTAAAAAGGGGCATAAGTGCAAAGTTCAACATGATGAAAAAGAGTATGAAAAACCAAGATAATTTCATGAAAACAGCATGATCTACTGATCAAAAGAGTCCAACACCATCGAACACTCAAATCAATAGCAAAATTGGAAATTTAAAATTGATTTGGAATCAATGTTAGAACACTAAGAGGATGGAAAACATGAATTATCTTACCTTCAAATCAAGGGAAAAAATAATATCTATAAAATAATCCGTGAAAAAACAAACTAGTCTAACTTGACATCATTTTGTAAATGTAAGGATTCTTTACACTTCTTAGTGTAGGTGCATACAAAATGAAATCATTGTCAATTAATTCATGTAATGACATGCATGGCAGGAATTTATGAAGCATATTTAATCACCTTCACGCTAATTTATGTGATATTAAAATTGAAAAGGATGAAAAAGCCACATCATTTAAACAAAAATGTTACTTTTGAATGGTTTGTTCTGAATGAGATAATTTTTCCAGATAACTTTATATCCAGTTTGTAAGAATTCCATACTCTTCAAGTTCATCGAAGGGTTGAATACTGGGAATGATGGAAATAAAACTTAAAAACATTTGTATCTCAGTACCATTTTATTCATATTCTAGATTTTCCAAAAGAATTTAGTTCATACAAAATTAAACCAATATTAATGCAAACTAATATCAAAACTATATTGAAGTCATTCCAAGAAAAAACTTCAGTTTCAAAGAAATCAGTTAAAAGAATCCATATAAAACAAAGACAGATTCCAAAACAAGACTTGAGTAAATTAGAATGTAAAACGGCTTAGATAAGCAAGAATTACAATGTTTTACCATCCTTGTGAAACACTTCATGTTTCTGCCTTAATCCTTCACAAAAATAATGATTCATATTAATTTTCATTCTTATGGATTGAGGGCAAAACATATGTAACATTACTTGATTTACTTGGAATGATCACATACATAACGAAAAAAATACAACATAAATCTCCATGATATCTTTATTTTAAGTAAAATAAAAATTAATTTGTCAAGTATGTATTTGATGGTTTTCACACTATATCAACAAAGTCTATTTGTATTATTGGAAGGATAGGAAATTTAAATAAATAGAAAACATTTTAACAAAGCCATCATCAAAAAAGTTTTTGTAGGACATTTCACGTAAATGTGTCTAATATGTGAATTTTTTCTTCCACTATAGACGATCAATAAACTGAATAAAGTAAAGGTCTTTAAATTCTATAATGAAGTTAACGTCTTGAAAACAAAATTCTATGAATTAGGATCCATAATTGATTCATCATGACATCATTCTTCATAATTCAGTCCCAAAATAAGAACACAACATGCATCAAGCCAAAGATGGTGACATAAAAACATCTTTCACTAGTATTTTTTAACTTATTCATGAAACCAGTTTTCATATTAGAATATCTATAAAGTTATTCAAATAAATTTCTTAATTGATTTAATTTGGTTTCCCAAAATAAACTAAAACATGATGATTTAATGTTACGTGTATAAGAAATTTGCGTATAGAAAACAAGAATAATAAGCATAGTGTAAAATCTCTTAGTCTGTCGTTGAAACATTATGGCATAAACACCTTTTCATGACCAATTAAAAACTTCTTTTTTACCTTGAGGTTTACCAATACTATACTCCAATTAATTGTTATCATTTTGTGACCATGAGGTGTGACATTAGCTCATATAAAAAATCTTTTCATTATGCTTTTGAGGTTTTGGAAGATTTTATGAGGTATATTGCAAATGATCACCAGAGTAAATCCATCGCATTGAATAACCTATATCACTACATAAAATGCACTCCCAAAACGTTCTTGTAAAAATGATAGAAACACATATGTTTCATGTATCACTGAGAAAAAACTTAAACATGTGACCTTTTGGCATGCTTTCTTGATATTCCAACCCTTAAAGGCAATATCCAAAATCTTTAAAATATCATTAATATATGGATTGAACTTCATTCATTAGAAAGTGAGCTTCATGATGCACTTTTAATTTGAAAATAGTTGGTATGATCAAGGATACAATCTTGAGGCATTACAACTATTGTGGACACATTTGGTGATTATCTGTTATCTAATTCCTATTTTAATGCAATTTTGAAGTTTCAACTTCCACTACTGTTTTATAACAATATATTGTCATGTGGAAAGAGAAACAATTCCTTACGATATGCATCTTTTTGAAAACGATGAAGGATATTTCAAGGAGTTGTTTGATTACCTAAGTTTATGATTTTCATTCTATTGTTCAGTTCAAAACGTTTCCTTTAAAATAAATAATCTTGTTATTAGTTCTTCTCACTATTTCCATGAACATCACCTTTATGAACTAAATAGAAGATGGCATATAACTTGTGTAACACAGATGTAGGATAATCTTGGAAACATGATGCCAGATACATGCTTATACAAGGCAAAAACAATCTGAAGAATGTGAAATTTGCTTGTATATGCATAGCTCATTGATATCCTTAGTTGCAACAACTTTTGTGTTATGGAAAAGCAATGTTGGGATAACTCTGATTTGTATGAATTTCGGCACTAAATTATAAGCAAAGTACCTTGAACATCAATTCTGAAAATCATTTAAAAGGTACAATTTTAAGAACAAACTAGATTTATTCAAATTCAAATAGAGCCTTAATCATGCAAACAAATTAGTACCCCTTCAGATCGACGTTGATGTTTTTCCACAAAAACTTGGAACATTTTTCATGCATTCTTGTACTAACCACATCTTTGAAGCAATGACTCCCCCAGATCCGAGTCATGACTATCCATCTTCCCTTATCATTTTATGGCGTGGAATTCCCATATCAATAGTAAGAGAAATCCCAAAAGAACCTTGTGAAAGTAATTTGAATCTATAAAGGCAGCCCAAATGCTTTATGAGTTGTTACATTAGCATGCAAAGACAGACACATGCCAACACAACCACACTCTATGATCCATCTATAAGAGAATGATTATCTTAGAAATCAACTCCTTCACAATAAAATCTCATAATATCCTAATGAATTATTCCTTATGTTGAATGTTTTTCGGGAGTCAGTCATTCAATTCAATAACATGGAAAGAAAACTCAATGCTAAGTTATGAATTGAATGTTTATGTAGTTTACAAAATCCTTCATTCAAATTGTGAACAAATATTTTCTTTTAAAGTTAAGATGCATTGTTTTTCCATGTGAATGGGTCTTGTTTCCATTTTCAACCTGCTTACCCATAAGGATCATGCCAATAATACATCGAAAACACAAATTGTACACACAAGCCTAGAGTGCATACGTTTTTCTATTTAACAAATTATAGATTATATCTCATCAAGGATCGTTTTTATGAAAAAAAAACAATCTCGAAATTCAAATGCAATTGTTCATTCTATAATTCTGATCAACGTAAAGAATATACCAAATAGGGCCATTATAAATCCAAAGGGTGATTAGACAATTTGAAGGGAGTTTTTCATGAGGTATAAGACGTTTGGAAAGGTACATGAGAAATTCCGTTTTGATGTTGTACACAACCACATTGATGACATTTAGGTTCTAGTATGAAACAAAACTTGGTCTTTTCCATACTTGGAGACTAAATTCATTTGTTCATTGCCCTTTCAAAACCCATTATGCATAATGCACTAAACAATTTCAGTATCTTCACCAACATCAATTTGAAAAAGTGGAAAGAACACTAGAGATATTAAATTGCATTTTGAATACAATTATTGTAACAATTTATCATTATGAAGTGAACATTCATTTTTTTGGCATTTGAAAACAAACTAGATGGAAATGAAACAAACTAAATGGAAGATGTTAACATGATTCTTGTAAAATGTTTCATGTTTAAAGTTTTCCACAAATGTTACATTCATCAAGACATGGACATGGTCTTTTCACTTTTCATAATGTAAGAAGAAGTTCTGGTGTATCAAAATACGTACTCCATGTGGTAAACAACATGTGAACGTTTCCACTTGGAAGTTCAAAAAGATAAGCGAATAGTTCCAACACGTAGGTTGTTGTTAAACCTTTCCTTTTTCTTATTCAATTGTATTACAAGCTACACGGTTTATGTCAATCAGCTGACCATGGTTTATGCATGTAATGAAGAAGAGAAAAAACTAGAACATTCAGTAAACAATCCATTAAATCCTTTCTAGTACTCAAATTAAACAAGGACGAGCTTGCAGCCACATGAAATTTAGGAGAATATCAATATGAGAATGCCTCTTAGAAAACTTTCTCCATAGAATACAGTTCTTGGCCATGGAGTCTAAGAAACTTCGTAGGGGAATAAGGTTTCATGCTCTTAAGAAATTAGAATCTCACTAATCATTGATTGTATCAAAGAAAAAGTTATACTTCGTTGATAATTATTTTTTAATGAAGGGCACCATTCTATTTAATGTTTTCTTAACAGTTTAATTTCATTGCGAAAACTTTATTGAAAACTTATGTCGATATACATTTGAATATCATTGAAGATCTATCAAACATGGCGTGGAGTTTTCGAGTGGAATTTGTATCTTAGGAGAACATTCAATATGATGAAGTCTACGAATTTCTTTAAACAATTGTTTCTACAGCTTACTTAGTTCTTAGGAATATTGCATTTCATCAAAGTTCAACAAAACATTTGTAACAAGCATGAAATGGAATTCTTTGGATTTTAATTTAAAGGTGTATTGGAAAATTTCAATACACATTTGACTCATATATTTAAAAATGAAAAGTTAAGATCTTAAGAGAAAATCAATCTATTAAAAAGAATGTAAAAAATTATATGTCTTTATATTTACAAGACAGATTGTTCTCTCAGACTCCTTTTATTAGAAAATCCTTTTATACTTTTTTTCGTGAAAAAAATTTGAAATAAGGATTAACATATAAGTTTGTTAGTTGTAAATGATTTTCTACAAATTCTAACATGAACATATAGTATGTTCAATCATCTTTTATTGTCTCAAAATTGTTACCTTCTTGAAATCACACTACCTACTTTACATGATTTCCTAAGAGCGTGGGTTGCTGTAGGTTTGTAGGCATTATGATAATCCAGATTCGCAATTCAATGTTAGTTTCACAACATGTGATATCTTATTTATGAATTTTTTCACATTTGATACATTTCATACATGTTCACAGTGAAACTCATATCCCCTTTGAATGTTTGTAAAGACCACGTTATGGATAAAATCACTTGATGTAGAAAGATCATGATTATATGATAATTTTTAGGTACTTTCAATTTAATCAAGAGTGTCTAAGTTATGAATGAAAAATGGAAACTATAATATTTGTCACCTGAATACCCTCTTATTGAACAGAACTAAAGTGACATGCAATATAGATATGTTCAATATGTAAATGACCCGTCTTCAATACATTGTTTACAAAAAGATAAAGAAATTTAATGCTAGAGTTACCAACACCAAAGAACATCACCGGAAATGTTTTCAAGAAGATGAAGTTTTTCATTTTTTTCATTAGTTAGAAATATCCATGGTTTCTCTCATCGACTTAATTCTTGAGAGGCTTGTGAACTCATTGTTGAAATTTGATTCTGAAGATTGAGCATATAACGATCTTTGATGAATTATTCTCTTAAATTGAACAAAAGTAAAATGCTTCTTGTGAATGATGAGAATTAAATCGTGAAATTTCACTTTTTTTCAAATTGTATGGGAAACAGCATCAAGTTTACCCTTTTTATAGGAGTTTGAATCAATTGACATTCATTTCACTTGTTTTCAATTCAAGAAAACATTCTATCAATGTTTCAATTTCATCTTGAGACCTTGAAAACCAAGAAATTTGCAAGATTGCATGATGAATTGTTTGCCATTTGTTACATAGGATTTTCTTGCAATACCTTGTTTTTAAAGCTACGCCAAATCTTTTCAAGTTTTCTAGATGTGCATGATGTAAGTGATTGAAAGTACCTTTGCTTATTTCTATACATACATTATGTATGCATTTGCAGCAAAGTCAAGATAGTCACGTGCAATCACGACACGATTCCCCCTGGCGGGGTGACTTGTACTACGACTAAAGCTTTGAGGTCACACGATGGTTGATGAAAACACAGAAAGAATCCAAAACGTCTTCCCAAAATGAAGCAATCAACAAATGCGCAGTATGAAAGACGTCATGGAGATTTTCCAAGTTCGTTCTAAACAGTATATGGAATTGATTCAAACAATAAAATAATTCATTTCTTTTAAGTAAAAAGAAATGACATAGTGGTCAAAGGCATGGCGAGCCATGAAGACTTGAGCAAGGAAAGACCACTCTAATGAGGAGGATGGTCATTCAGTTTAATGATAGAGATTTTACGTGATCACCTAAGCCTTACAATGGTAAATGTCAACACACGAGTTACATTTGGCATCAGAGTCAGACCGACCGATGACCTCATCACTCTTCTTCATCCTTCTGTGCACGTTTTCATGATATAGGATGAGAAGTGGGTAAAAGTGTGCCCATTCACGAGTGGCGGACCCACTTCATAGTTGCCCTCACAAAACGCTACTCATCACTACTCTACATCAACGCATTCCTCTCTCTCACCACATAAAACCTTGTACAATGTACTTCACCTTCAACAACTCAACCTTACCAAAGCCTCTATTTTTTTTCTCTCTGTTCATCCTCACCACATCCCTACACAAGGTCGCTCCACTATCTATTTTGCCTTTAGGAGAGGCAAACGTGAGAAGGCATTCCTAAGCAGGGGGTTTTTGGCCAAGTTGCTTGCGTGGTTAGATGCTACGACAACAATAAGGGATGCATTCAAGAGAGAATTTGGCATGATCCAGCTCACAATGTTTTCAATTTTACTCCATGGTCACAGAGATTTCCGAGTCAACCTCGGGTTATGGGTGAAAAGTTGACGGGAGGAACCATATCTTGGTGTTTGGAACTCCAAATCCTAACCTGAATTTTTGTACTACGTAAAAAAAATACATATTCTGATTTTTGATGTAGACGCCTTCCATCTACAAGTAAGCCGTGACTATTATTGTCAAGGGATTCTGAATTTCCTTTGGATTCCAAGAGTTTTCAACACATTGCACATTCAGATTTTTGGTGCTACAGTCTTCAAAAAATGTTCTCAAAACAAAAACGAACCTCTTTTAAAAAACTAAAGGAATTATCAAAAGCCACCACGGGCAACCTATCACGAGATGACCTGTGGGAACCTCGGTCCACCACTGAAGAGGGTGAAGTATGAATTGTGAAAAGCCACCTCAGTCTACCTCTCACGAGTTGAAGGAGAGTACGCTTTGTGAGCCTCCTTCTAGCGCTTAAGAGGGTGGAAGAATCCTTGAAATCTACCTTGGTGCACCACTCACGAGGTCAAGGAGGGCATGATTTGAGAACCTCTCAATAAGGGTTTGAAGTATGGAACATCTTGATAACTAGAGTGCCTTTCACCCATCTAAAAGAAAAGAAAGTCAAAAAACATTTCAAGTAAAAGAGGTTGGGAAGAGATACACTTGTAACGAGGCCTTGCAAACACAATGGCTAGCCTCACGACCGGACTCTCTTTGATTAAGGGGCACTTCCAAATAGTAGCCCATGCAGCTCGAATGAGTGAATACCCTTTGAGTCAAAGGAGCTTTACGGGACATTTGTGTAGGTGAGCCACCTCGCCAAGCCAGCCAGTAAGTGGGTGGCAAAAAGGGTAAGGTATCAACTGGCATTTTTGAATGATGAGACTCTAGAAGATCATACCAATGGGCAACAACACGAAGGTGCCCTTCCATTCAAACTAGAGGGCCATGGGGTAACACGCAAACTCATTATTGACCTCAACATTGACCGCGATGCTAAACAGACTTTGGTTAACAAAGGTTCAAAGGTTGTTGAATAAGGTGCAACCAATGCTGCCAACGCCAAAGATGTCATCAATAGTGGCAAGCATGGGGATGAGTCCCCTTACGTGCCTGCAGATCCTATGGTCATTGAAGCCAAGCAAGACATGGATGAAGAAGTTGAGGCATGCAATGCCACCAGCAAAGGCAATGAGGCCGGAAAATCCAAATCGATGGAGACTATAGAGGATGCACATGCAGAGCAAGCGTTACGAAATGTTCATGGGGGCGGTCGTATTGTCCCTCGTTCTAAGGGTAAGGAAGGCCATCGTGTAAGCTTTGCAAACATCCTGGTGGCTCAATGTGCTGTTGGAAATGTTTCACAACACTTCAATGTCAATGGAAAACGTGACAAGCTTCGCATCGCCTCCAAACACAGGACATGGATCCCGTTATGACCATCATAGGCGCTCTGGCGTATGATGGTGACATGGTATGTGCCAGCCTTTCCGAACAGATGTTCGGATGCAACAATTCAATGAGAGGATTTATGAAGAAAATGCCAAAATGGCCTGCAATTTGGACGTTGTTGAGCACAAGGCAAAGGTGGCAAAGCAGGCACTTGAGACTCTTCATGCAAAGGAAGCTACAAAGTAGTGAGTGGTGCTGAACGCGGCCATGAGAGTGGCTTGCCACGTAGTCAAAGATGAGGTGAAATAGATTTTTTATCGTTGTGAGCATGCAAGGATGAAGAACATATGTACAGCTGCTCAAAACGTGCTTCATGCTCCGGTTATTACACCTACCCCATGGGCACAAGCTTACGCACCACGGATGGGGGTTCTGTTGCATCATCTCGAGCCTTAGGAATGGGTACGACCAGCGGCAATGTGATACCAAAGCCGGCGGATCGCTACAATGGGATGGGAGACATTAACATGTTCCTCAAGATACTCAAGTGCCACCTACGTCTTGCTTAGAACAACGCGGATTGGGGTGCTCATGGGATCGTCTTGCTCAAGCATCAAACTTTTGAGAAGCTGAAAGAGCTTGGTAAGAAGAATTTGTCACAGTTTGATACAAGTTGGGAGGAGTTCTATTCACTCATGCGCGCGCTCTTCTCAAAACTTGTCAAAACTCTGAAGGCAAAGAAAGAGTTGGAAGCTTACATGTAAGGTAGCATGTCCTTGGAGAAGATTTTTTTTTTAAGACAACAAAAATGGTGGACAAGCGTCACCTGACTAGACAAGTTAAGATTCACCTTTTGGTGTCTGAGTTGGCCTGCTCCAAACTTTGCGTTTTCTGCTTCCATAATGACAGAAGGAGTGGGAGTGTTTGTGCACTCTTGTCATGCATTTGGAAGGTCTGTAAGATGAACTCTAGCTTCAAGGATCTTAATGTGCGTAAAAGCTGTACCTCACGTGAGACATCGGTTCCTATGGGAGGTGCCGGCAAGCGCTCTGCAAACGTTGCATTTGAGCAGTCAAATAATTTTCACCGGCATGATGGAGAGAATACATTTTGCATTGCTATCATATGCAAGATCTAAACAAAGGCTAGAGACATCGCACATGACAGTTGTCATCGCCCGCAATAGTCACGGTAGCAGTAGGGAGAACACCATGGCCAAGATGACCACGTGCTAGGTTGGCGTTTTGGTGGTGGCTAGCATCACCCGAATGGCAAGGGTTTGAACCACATTTATGGTGATTGCTAGCAGCAAGTTGGACAATGTCAGGCCATGACAATACCCCAATAAGCAAGGAGTGTCCTGAGGGGGTCAATAAGAAGGACAGGCCTTTGCAACCATGCAACGCCTTGGTATACATGGTGTCGAGCGCGGAGACGGACGACCTAGTGCGGAGGATTAGGATTTTGAGGGAGAAGCATAAGGACATGCTTGCGACCCTAGCATGGCCATGAGCAAGATTTTCAAGACCCCCAGTAGCCACAAGTGCACTACTATCTAGGGTTGTTGTGATTCATAGAGAGGAAAATGGTGGAAAAATCATGTTTTCTGATGATGATATCATATCTTTTCAGTTTCTTTCAACATAACATTTCTGAACAATCTACGAGCATTCCTGAATCTTAAGTCCCTCTTCTATGATCACTCATGTCCACTTGCTTATGCATCCAAAGAAAATGTGGATATCTGCACGATTTTTGTCTTTGGTACAAAGGAAACTTGGCTTTCTATCTAAGAAGCTGCACATGAAGGTGACATGAGAATTACCTTAACATCATTCACGGTCGCTATGTCATTCAGACTACAGATGAATGTTTCCACCTTCAAAGGATTGAAGTTTTTTGCCTCGTTCACAAAATGACATCGCACGTGGGAATAAATGGATGGTATGCTGGAGCTACGAAGGAGCACAAATAAGCATTACATTTACCACTTAGAGGGCAGGCCACCATCGGGTCTTTTCCTACATGAGTCTGAAGCAAGCATGACCATGCAGTTTGATGGCAAGCTAGCAAGTGTTGACGCATCCTTGCCGATACACAGTAGATGAATCCATCGTGAGTGAACCATTTGTACGCATGTAGCAGTTGAAGTATGCTCCTTGTACAATCATGGTGATTGACGGTGGCGATAGGCAGGTGCCGAGGATCAGTGAGTGTATGGCACGACTCACGTTGCCCGCCTTCTCAACAAAAATTCATCTAACAGTGTTGGACCTCATGGATCCCTTCGATGTTGTGCTAGGAGATCCATGGCTGGTGAGCCACAAAGCGCTTATGTGTTCCACCTCAAGGACTTAACAAATCTGTTATGGACGACAAACCATCAATTTATCTCCACTCCCCCAAATTCAATGTCCTGAAGCCCTACCTAAAGCTAGCCTCAACGCACTCCAAATGAAAAGACAATTGAGGCAAAGTTGTTAGTGTTTTTATGTGACCCTAAAGAAACTCAATGATGAGGTGGAGAGTGACGTACTCTCAGGGCTTGTCAGAGTACTCTCCAGATGGGTTCTCAAACGTGTTTAAAACTCCACCGGATGGGTTGCCACCCAGGCGTGCGGTTGAACACACCATCTCGTTGGAAGAAGAGCCTGTGTCCCCCTTTTGATTAGTGTACTGTTTGAGCCCAACAAGAAAAGAAGTTAAAACACAAATAAAGGAAAACCTCAGGTTGGGCTAGATTGTACTAAGTTTGTTCCCATTCAAGGCCCTCATCCTCTTTGTGAAGAAAAACGATGGATGTTTTTAGGATGTGCATAAACCACCGAGCATTAACAAAACTCATTGTAGGAAACCGATACCCACTTGCGTGCATGGAGGATCTTTTGGATGAACTTCAACAGGCAAAAGTGTTCACATCTAGTGAAATCTTTGAAGGATATCATTCGATCCGCATCACCGAGGAGGAGGAACGGAAAACTGCATTCCAGACACACCTAGGACACTACCGAGTGCTCTTTTTTGGACTCACAAACGCACCCTCAAGGTTTCAAAAATAGATGAAAACATGTTTAGGGACCACTCAGGCAAGTCTGTCTTGGTGTGCCTCAATGATGTCTTGATTTTCTTGAAGAACCATGAGGAGCATGAGAATCACTTATGAACAGTCATTTAGATACTTTGAGCTAGTCATTTCTTTGCAAAGAGGAGTAAGTACAAGTTTGTGCAACCAGAGGTGAAGCATCTTGGCCATATCATCAACGGGGAAGGCATCATGGTGGACCCTTGTCAGGTGGAGGTTATGAAACATTTTCCTCAACCAAAGAACGCAGGCTAGCTTTGCTCTTTCCTTGGCCTAAAAAACCACTTTTAATCGTTCACGAGAGGCTACTCCACCTTGGTTAGCCCCCTTATTGCCATTATTTGGAAGACAGAAGCGTGGGTTTGGTTAGCAAAGTGCATCAAAGAATTTGTAGCTGTGAAGTTGATGTTGATATGTGTACCGGTACTTTCACTCCGTGATCTAAGAAAATCTTGGGAATTACGATGTGATGCATCGCTAATAGGTCTAGGAGCTATTCTCATGCAAGATAACTACTCTGTTGCCTATGAGAGCCGTAATCTTTCGGATGCTAAGACAAGGTACACTACGGGAGATCAAGAGCTGTTGGTAGTTGTGCATGCTTTGAAGGCATGAGGTGGCTACCTTGAGGGTGTAGAAGGGCACAATATAGTGATCAGTGACCATAACCCTCTCACTTTCTTCCAGATATAACCAAACCTCTAAAGAAGATAGGCACCTAAGAGAGAGTACCTGAGTCGATTCACATTCACGTGGGAGTACAGGCTAGGACGTACTAATGTGGCCGATCCCCTGAGTCATAACCCATCGCACGTTGCTCTCATGGTGGGAAATGAGGACATTACCAATGGACACTTTGCAACACTTGTGTCGGCAACCATGCTCAAACGCTAAGTGTCAACGTGCGAGTTGCAGTTGACCCCACCTCCTTGTCCTTGTATATTGAAGTGGTTGTGGGTTTTCTTAGTCGTGCAACCTCTTATGCTGAGTAGTATAGGGGCCTGAGAGGTTTTTGTTAACAAAGGTGAGGTTTAATCTCCCAAAATGATTCATACATGGAAAAACCTTTTCTCGGTACTATCAAAACTGATCAGATGTTTGATGAAATTGCAATGGTACATGGTGGAATGGTGCTTTGGCATTGTGCAAAAGCACCCTTTGACAGAAATAGTTAGAATCGATGAAAGTCATGGTGCAAATTAGTGACTTGACATGATGTGTTGGAACGAAACGTTGGGAATTGTCTGTTATTTCAACTTTGCAGGCACTGTGCCACGATTCAGGGCATATGCGGTTTAGGCATTGGGGCTGGCTACTGTGGGTCCTAGCGTCAACGGAAACAAAAGAAAGAAGAAAACCCTAACCCATATAGGCGTGTTTTTGTCAAGAAGTATGGGTAGCTGCGTGTTTGTAGTAATCGAGCAGACTTAGACTCAGATTTTCAGATTAAGGAGCTGGAAAATTGCATGACATCAGACTGATGAAGAAATGATTACATGTAGCCTTTCGTAGGTCTGGGGACATCTGCTGCTTGGCAAGTGTAACAAATTGCTCCAAAAGCACGTAAAACAGTCTTTACAAAGTTCTGAAAGTCAGACCATAGATATAAACCTGAACTGTGGTACAACCTTCATAACTACTCTCTGTTCGTCCAGGAATAATACTCAGCCCGAAATCCTGTGCATTTGAAGGACGAGCAAGCTTCTGTGGACTCCAAGTCGCACCCGCTAGTCATGAAGCCATCACGACGTGCAGAAGGAACCGAGAGTTGCCCATTACGGGACAAGCGATACAGCGTCCCCCGCCCCCCTTCCCGTCGCCCACACCCAGTGGCCATTCTCCTGCGCCACCTCATCTCGTGGCAAACGCGGTTGCCCGCCCACAAGAAGACTTGGCTCGTACCTGCTCTTAAAACAGAACTTCGGCAGCAGACTTGTCATTCTCGCTACCGTGGGGCCGTTTCCCCGCGTCGACTTCACCAGATCGTACTTCGCCCCCAGACGTTGTAGCCACCCAGTTTTGTCCCTCAACCTCCCCCGTAGTTACAAGGCCTCCCTTCGCCGTCACGCCGGCCACACCACGGAAAAGAAGACCGGAACCGTAGCTGAGCGGTGCCTCCGCCACGGCCTTGCACCTGGCGGCCCGGCAATCGTCGGCACAGGCCCAGGCGAGATGCAAAGCGCGTCCGGCCTGTTAGGCCAGGGTGCAGGCGCAGGCGGCAACGACGACACTGCCTGGTAAGCCGAAGAANGATGCAGCAGGAGCGGAAGCTGCTTCAAGCCCCATCGCAGCAGGGATCCCAGGCTCAGCAGCCCTATCGGCAGAAGCACAAGAAGCAGAGGTCAAGGAAGCAGCAGCAGCAGCAGCAGCAGCAGCAGCAAAAGGAGCAGCAGCAGGAGCAGCACAGTGAGGAAAACCAAGGCGGAGCCTGGGGCGGCGGCAGCGGCTGTGGCACGGGAAAGGTGGTGCTGCTGAACCTACCCAACGACGGCTTCTCATGGCTCAAGTATGGCGAGAAGACCCTCCTCGTTGACAATGCCTGCACCAGGTGTGTGTGCCTGCGCTGCGCATCTTCGCCCCTTTCGCACGTCACGTGTGTCTGGATCGATCCAGGGAGGTGGTGGCGGTTGAGGAGGGGATTACGTGTGCTTGTCGCTGATGCTGCTTCTGCTGCCAGCAGGAGATGAAGGGAAGTGGGCGTCGGTGATATGAGAAGTGCTGAGCACCCCCGCCCCCCTCCCCCGCCCACTTCATACCTCCTGTGTGACCAGAATCACCTAACCTCAGCAGCTGGCTCCCCCCTGTTGCTCTATCCCACGTGCATGCGAGTGGTGAAGAAGACTGACGGTCCACTCCAATGCACTTTGTGTTCCGGCCGCTGCAGGTCCTACTTTAAGTGTCTGCGGAGTTCGTCCAAGGAGGAGCACGAGGAGCCATGCCAGGCCAAGAAGAGGATCGACTGGCACCTCAACACCAACCCTGTGGCGTTCTCTGTCACCTACGTTGGCGCGCACAACCACCCTGAGCAGCCACCGCGCAGACCGCAGGTGCAGCGCCTCGTGCTGCCACCTGAGATTGCCTGTCAAGCTGCCATTGCCCCTGCAGAAGCACCCACAGCAGCAGCAGCAGCAGCAGCGGCCAGGACAATCCCGGACGGCGCAACCATGGCGGTACTTCTGCCAACAGCACATCAGCTGAAAACTGTGCTGGCAGGACCTGTGGCTGCTGGCATTGAGGCGAGTGTGGCAGTCACTGCTGCTTCTGCTGAAGCAGCAGCAGCTGCATGTCCGATGGCCCCAAACTCAGGGTCTGATGTGGGTGCCAAGAGCAGGTGCTTCACCGCACCTACTGCAGCAGTCAAGGACTCCTGGATCGAGAGGCAAGCTGAGCCGCAGCCTTCCGCTGCTGCTGCTGCTTCAGGTGGCATGGCTGCCGCTCCCGCATCAGTTGGCGGCAGGAACCCATCGCCGGCCCAAACTAGCTCGTTCGTGCAAGCCATGACGGCCATGTTCTCGCTGCTGCAGGAGCAGCAGCTGGCTGCCCTGCTGGCAGCTCCTGCTGCAGTGTGCCTCGAAAATGTCCCAGCCCAACTGGGCCAGGTTGTGGCGGTCCAGCTCGAAGGGTTGCAGCAGCGGCCCCAACGGTCAGAGGCTCTGAGTGTCCAGGCTGCTGACTCGGAGCACAGTGGGATCCAGCTGAAACCGCAGGACTCGCCTCCACACCTGCTGGAGCAGTGGCAGAAAAAATGGAAGAAAGTGCAGCTGGAGGACCAGGACCAGCCCCTAGTGACACCAGTGATGGGGGGCCAGCCACATCAGCTGCCCCAACAGCATCACAACCAGCAGCAGCAGCAGCAGAAGCAGCCGCAGCAGCAGCAGCATGGACGGTCTGCTTCCGTTCCCACTGTCCCAACAGTCCTGGTCAAGCAGGAAGAACAGCAGCAGGATTCGCTGAAGTCCAGCACCACCCAACTGACAGCACACCCACTCCCTCTAAACGATGTTCAGAACTTGAGCATCACGACGAGCAGCTGCAGCAGCAGCTGCACTGGCTTGCTCACTGACATGCATTCATCTCCTCAGACCACCATACCGCAACCCCAAATGTCTGATGAGGATCACCATAACCTGGGCAATGAGATTGCTGTGATGAGGCAGCTCCTGCTGTTGCTGAACCAGCAGCAACAACAGAAGCAAGAGCAGCAGCATCAGCATCAGCAACAGCATGAAACTGACCAGCAGCAGCAGGAAGAAAAGAAGCAGGAAGGGCAGCAGCAGAAGCTCAAGGAGCAGCAGCATCAGAAGCAGCAGCAGAGGCAGCAGCATCAGCAGCAGCAGCAGCAGCAGCAGCAGCAGCAGGAGCAGCAGCGGCAGCAGCAGAGACAGCGCCAGCAACATCATGAGCAACAGCGTCAGCAGCAGCAACAGCAGCAGCAAGAGCAGCAGCTACTGCTCCCAATGCTGCCATTTCCTTATCCACCTGAGATTTTTTATGCTGATGCAGGGGATGACACACTGGAGGCAGTTGTGAAGCAGGGCCTTCGAGCCCAGCAGCGAGAGGCACACCAGGTTCCTCTCGGTACTTACTTCTCGTGGCAAGAGAAGTCGCATCAGGCTCCACTTGAAGAGTTTTCCTGCAGCAGTGACAGCAACAGCTGCAGCATCTCTGGTTGGCCTGTACTGTGCCGCCAGCGATGCATTGGCAGTGGTATTTCCACCACTTTCACAGATTTGGCTGCCGAAGGAGGCATTGAGCCATCTGTGCTGGATAGTATGGCTGACTTCAAGGCAGATTTACTCAAAGGTCTGTCTTTCCCGGTGTTGAGTGATGCACACATGGAAAGCTTCATCGTCAAGAATCCTGTTGGGGTCAACGAGCCGGGATGGAGCCTCAAGACCACCTCAACCATTTGCACACCATGCCCTGAATGGGACAGCAAAGCTTTCCCTGTGGACGAGGTCACGGCTGATCCAGAAGCTTACGGGCATACGGCGTTGTGGTTTCCTCTCAAGGAGGATGATGCGCTCGAGGTAGATGACCTCATGCCCATCCTTGCACAGCTGCCACCATGGGCTGAAAGCAACACCTGCTGATCACACACACACACACACACACACACACACACACACACACACACACACACACACACGCACACACACACAC